>BSBK01001984.1:0-234197 GCA_027943335.1 Chamaecyparis obtusa
TATATATATGTGTATATATATATATATAATATATATATATATATATATATATTTATAAAAAATTATAATTTTATAAAGTCCACTTTTTGCATACAAATACATTAACATTTCTCTTTTTTTTATAAAATTAAATCTAGAAATAAGTATATAGTATTTCTTTTTTTTATTTAATTTTTTTTAACACAAGCCCTTTTGTGGGCTTCTTGGGTGGCGACCCAGGTGGGTCCACCCCTTGTCTTTTTGTTTTCAACTAGTTTAATATATAGGCTTTTTGACAAGTAGATAGGGTTTTTTTTTAATGACTGTGTTTTGGAAGGAGTATGGGGAATTTAATTTCTTTCCCATACATTTTCTAGAGACCTTTGGTTTTTTTGTCTAAACCTCTACACTTGTCTTTTAATTTGTTTGTTGTTAGTTGATGAAAATAGGATTTTGATTATTGATTTAATTGCTCAACATCATAGTGTAAATTCCTCTAGTGTCTATAAATAACCCTAATGAAGCTTTAAAACAAAATTTACTTAGCAAAATAAATCAAACCTAAATCATCTCAATATTTTAGGTTTTTCTATTATTTACAACATGAAGTATTTACACATTTTCTACAATTGATTCCTTTTGATAGCAATTACTATTTCATCCATTTTTAAATGAGATACTATGAAATAAAGCAATGAGGAGATGAACAATCCTTCTTTTTCATTGTTGTACAACATATTTCTTTACATCCATCCATAGTAAAATACATATCTCCTTTCAACAATAATGCTATCCTACAATGTACAAAATTGTTTCCTTCCTCAACTTGACATAAATCAAAAATTACAATAATACAATAACAAAATGGAGTATATTCTCATTTCAAAGTTTCAACAATGCAAGTCTATTTTTGCTCCCACAATGACACCAATAAAGACTCTCCAAAATTATTTTCCACATGAACATGGCCACCAAAACCTACAATAACAAGAGCATAACCATGGGTTCTCACCCCCATCCAAGGTCTCAAGGAGACCACCCCCGAGCTTGGAGAAACCAAGGCTAAAGGGGTACACTCATACAACAACTCTCAAATGCATTCACATGAACAAACAACAATGAACTCCCTCAAATATTTGGGCTTCACAAATAAGTCACCTATTAAACCCATTGAGAAGGGTGAAGGTGGTCTTCTCCAAGGAGGATATTTCCATACAATAAAAATATACACTACATTACACAGTTTTCATCTACTAAACTCCACCCTTATCACCCCCAAATGCAAGATCACAAATATGGCCTTCATGGAGCCCATACTCCATAATATTTCTCCTCTTCTCCAAGATAATAAACTCTCAACTAAAATAGAAATCCCAACTAACCCCTTCACCCAAGGCCACTACTTCCCTTCCAAGGGTGAGTGATAGCTTGTACACCCATAAACAACTCACCTTCCAAGGGTGAGTGATAGCTTGTACACCCATAAACAACTCACCATTCAAAAAAAACAAAAAAAAAAAATGCAAAAATCTCCATACATGATTTAGACACCACACATACAACAATCTACTTGACATGATATTTAACCATTTTTACACATACAAAATTTACATATGCATATAACAAATTCAAGAACAAATTTAAGCTTTTAAGAAATATCTTCATGGCAAGAGCACCAACCTTGCTCCTATGCAAGTGGCAAATGAGGTTTGATAAGATCCCTTTTCTTTATCTTCTTTTTCCAATCCTGAAACCCTAAGTGTCTCTAAAATTAGAGAGTGGGTGAACAACCACTAAGTCTCACAAAGCCCTCTAAAAAGGCCTCCAAATCCTAAACATCCTCTAGCAATAAATGTGAGTTGACTACTAGTCCTTGGCCTTAGTTCTTGTCCCCCTCTCATAATGGTGAGTTAAGCTAGGAGTGTGGAACAAGTCAAAGGCATGTGGGCTTCTCCATTTTAGCCACTTTTGAAGATTATTCTTTTTGGAGTGGTGTAAATGTGATCTAGGCCTTCCAATAGGCATAATCTAGCCCCTAACTCAAGGTATCCCCATATGGTTAGCTTATTTTCACTAAAAAGGAACCCTAGGGTCACTTTTAAGCCCTCTAAAGTTAAACTTTAGTTTTAATTTGAAATTCAACTTGATGGGGACCCTACATAGAATCTACAAGCAAGTAGTTAGGCTAGGTAACTTACTAGGTTGTGTAGCTCTTGCCAAACCGTAATTGACATGTCACTATCCACATAGACATTACAAGTGTCAAGTGACACCATAAAAAATACACTTCACATTACAAGTGACATGCCTAATTAACAAAATTAATTTAATCTAATAACACACATATGAATTACATTTACAAATAAAATGCGTTACAACGAGGTTTCAATCTCTTCAATAGATTAAACCTTGGCTTTCACAATGGTACATAGGTTTAGCCCTGATTATCCGAATAGTTCCATGGTTTTCTTTCCTGCACACTAAACTCGAGCATCAGTAGTCCAAGGAAAAATATCATGTAAGTATATAATAATTCAATATTACATAATTGCAGACATTAATCAACATGCATAATTCAATTTCTAGCTACTCTTTCCTTTTAAAGATAGCATTTATACTTCGCACTTGCAGAATTCTATCATCAGATATATTCATAAATACTATTTCTTAGTTCTAAAATATAATTCATGTAATAATTAAATTTAACCATGATTAAATATTTCTCATCAATATTCATATCTGAGCATGTATAACATAAATTAACAACTATGCTCTGGATCCTAATCAACATCATAAGCAAAATCCACATAATATAATCATCATAAGGCATAAATAACATGAGTCGTCAAATTGATCATAAGTGTATCAAAATCTTGAATCAAAAAGTATCAAAATGTGAATGTCTCAATAATGCTATGATAGTTCGGGGTGGGACCTCAGACATGCATAAAGATAGTAATTGATATCCATAGTTGGGCAGAAAGTTGTTTAATCACTATTTCAGTATATATTCAAAAAAACCTTAAAGAAACTCTTGAAGAATTAGATCAAGTGAATCAAGAGAAAGACATATTAAATAACAAGCTAAGAGATGCACAAGGTTACATTCAAAAGTTAAAATATCATTTGAATAGCCAATACAAAAGAAGAAAGAGTTACATGGTCAAATCAAAGTTTGCAAGTCAGTTGAGGAAGAAAATGAATTCTTAAGACATGAATGTGATATTATTACCTAGAAAACAAGAAAGTCACCTAAAGAACTAAAGATAGATATAGATTTGAGATTTGAGAATGCAGACCTAAAATTACAACTTATGAAAGTGACATCTAAACTTGAAGATTCTAGATTAAAGTTTTCAGGACTTGAGAAATACAATTGTATCATCAAAGGTGAACTTACACAAACAAAGCAACATATTGAGAAGTTACATTCAAGTGCAAAAAATATCGATGAGTAGATCATGGCACAAAGGCCTAAAGTTGATAAGACGGGAATTGGTTACTATGAAGGAAAATCATCAAAACAATTTGAAACAACTAAAGATCTTGAAGACAAAAAAAAAACCAGATTTGATAAAGAATGAACCTATTCTAATTGAAGAACCTATTAATACACCAGATCCAGTAAAATAAGCATGAGATCAGATTGAACCACCTAGAAGGCAATTCAATCGAAAGTATTTTATTTTATATGCAATGAAGTTGGACATATGAAGAAGGACTACACAAGTAAGTATTCTAAACCCTTTTATAGTTATTATTATAATTGTTCTAATTGTGGACATAGAGATAGAGAATGTAGGAAACCTAGATATGATAGTAGAATGCATGAAAGGACTAACACTAAAGGAAGAAGACCAATGGAAAAAAGAAATAGACCTATCACATGTTACAAATACAACAACTTTGGACACATTGCTAGAGAATGGAGACTTGAGATAAATTGGTTTGGATCTAGACAAGGAAAAAGTACTTTGACATGTTATGTTTGCAATAAATTGGGACATACAACAAGATTTCGTAGATTCAATGGAAATAGAAGACCACAAAATAAAAGATCACTAGATCCTAGAAGAAACATGAACAAAAATGAAAGAAATGATCAAAAGGTAAACAAAAATCAAGTGGATGACCTTGAGAAGACCTTTACGAAATAAAAGTTACCTACAAGTTCATAGATTTGGACTGAAAAGAAGAAGGATATATTAGAGGAAAAGAAGAAATAAGACTCTCTTGAAGAAAAAAAAATATCATTAGATTCTGATGAGAAATGTACCTTGAACTAAAGAGCATATCAGAATATCACAAACCCCTGATTAGATGTATGGACTTCCACAAAGTTGGGAACACCTTGGAATAGACTAAAGGAAGCTATAGTGAGACACATAGAAAACTATATTCACATATGTAACTGTGTCAAAGAATGGAAGGGTACTGACTTAAGGAAACAGATTCTGTTTGAGCAATTAATGCATATGTGTGTGAGTGAATTACACCTTCATGAAATAACAAGATTTAAAAGACAATTACACTATTCAAAGCAAACTAATCTAAATAATGCACAATTAATCTAAATATCTCATGGATCTCTAAAATAAAGTGGTAAATGAGGCTCTCAGCTATGATCCTCACTAGTGACACTCTAAAGATGAGAATTAAGCTATATGATATGCAAATTTAGATCTATTCTATCAAATTCTAGATCTATTTGATGAACAATCTACTATGATCAAATCAATTTAAGCTAATTAGCAATGAAAAATGATAAGTGAGTGATGTGGATGCAAATTGCCAGAGCTTTGCTGCAATTCAAAGATATGGAGTGGATGAATTATGCTTCTAAATGCCTTCAATATATAAGATTTTCCCAAGGGTAGGGGGTAGAGTGAGATAACCATGGTTATGCTTGGGTAAGGTCAATTGGCTTTGCTTTGTCCATAAATGGGGGGACAATCATTTAAATGGTTTCAAAAGGCTGGACCATTTCAACAAAAGTGAGTGATTTGTGTCCATTTTGTCTCCTTTTTGCTTTGTTGAGGGAAATTATGATTTATTAATTAATTAAAGTAATTAAATTTAGCCATGAAGGGTAAGATGTTCATTTTGATTTTTCATTCCAACAACTATGTCATTAATTGAATTTAATCAATTTCGTAGTGTTTTTCCCCTTTTCAAGCTTTATTTAATCATTTAATCATTTAATTGAATTTTTCCTTTGATTTGAATTGCCTTTGTTCCATTTATTAATTTTTCGTGCTATTTGATGATTTGATTGCACCTTTGATTGATTTAAGCCTTTTGCCAATTTTCCATGTCTACAAATGCCCCTCTTTGAGTTGATGTGCAAAGAACACCGATTCAAAGATTCCCTTAGTATGATGATCTGATTCTGTTCTGGCTCTGATATGCCTCTGATCATTCTGATTGATGTACTTCCTAATGATGATGATGTGCCTCTGATGATGGTGCTGATATGATTCTGATGCCTCTGATATGATATGGGTCCTAGTTTGATGATATGTCCTGGGTTCACTGATTTCTGATATGTTGATAGGTTTGATATGATATGGTAAACTAATCTGATACTGATTTGCCTCTTGATATGAAATTGATATGATATGATAACTTGATATGATATGCCCCACTGATAAATGTTTTTGATGTGATGCCAATTTGATACTCTGATGCCCCCTCAAAAATAAAACATATTGAGTCCTTGATTTGAAAGATTTTGATTGATTGGAATATGTTTTGATTTCTGATACCGTTATAAAGAAATAGGCAAGTTTGATTTATGCCCCGGCTAATGAAGATGTCATATAATAGGTCCAAAGTGCATTTTTAAGTGTTTATTAGGGCCAATTTGACCTTAAATAGGGTAAACCCCTCATTTTACTATTCATTTTCACCTTTCCCTTTTGAGATTTTTAGCTCTAATTTTAGCCCTTTTTACACGATGGTGGTCCCACATCGCGAGCATCAGTTTGAGAGAGTGCACCGGTTTGGTTGGAGAGTGAACTATGGTCCTCCAGTATGTCATTCAAATTTTCCTCCTATTTCTAGAACTGCATTTATGACTTCATTTAATGCATTTTAAAATTTTAATTCTGTGTTTATGAAAAGAAATGTCGCCTCTGTGCAATTTAGTTACACCTGAAAAAATAAAATGTCGCTTCTTGAAAATTTAGTAGCACCTTCCATTTCTCTGTTTACGCCTATAGAAAATATTTTATCACGTGCGGAAAATTAGGTATCGCTTAGGGTTCAAACATTTTAATTGTTTATCGCATGAAAATCCATAGATAATAAAAATGTCACCTTGGGTAAATCTTATATCGCGTCTGTCAAATGAAGTCACGCGGATGATTAAAATCACGTGTATGATGAATTAGATGTCACCCCTGGTAAAAGAGATTACGCCTGAATGAAAAGTCACGTAAGTGAAAAAAAAATTTACGTTGCTTGAGACTTTGTTATGACGTCTGATTGCTCGATTGCGTCAACCTGATTGATATCAATCATTTCAATGAATTTGACCGAATGTTCAGTTAGGGTGTTCCCCTTGTTTGATTTCAACAACAAATTATGACATTGGTAACTATGATATCGAAGGATAAGGTAAATCAATCTTCATCATGAATGATAGGTCATGGGTCTAATCGTCCATTCATTTTATTCTCAAATGCTTAGAGACATAAAACTAGGATTATCCTTCCTCAATGCTTAGAGTTAGGATTGGTAGGTCTGATAGGTATATTTAAATTGATGACTTTGATTGATTGTTTGATTTCCTGACATTAGGTTACTCATGTGATTCCATTGTTTTTATTAAACAGGAGGATGTCCCTGTTCTATACCTCCGGACCGTGCCACATTGGGTGGTGGAGCTTAGAGATCAGTTGACTGATGCTGAGAGGTGATTGATTAGGCGTTGTGGTTTGTTGTGCATATTAGAGCTTCCTCGGTTCCAGATGAACTGAGGTTTGATTACCACTATCACAGAGCGTTGGCACTCTGAGACAAACACCTTCTAGCTACCACAGGGAGAGATGACCATCACTCCTGAGGATATGTATAGGTTGCTGCGGATCCTGACACATGGAGAGATAGTATATTATGATGTAGTGTATGATGGGACCTATTGTCATTGAGTATTCAGAGATCATACTATTGGTGATGATTGCATCATATGGGCTCAGTTTGCTTCATTTCCTATTCTACCAGCAATGTTAGGTGCTATTATTGGTGGCATGTTACTACCTGATCGTCGGGGTCGCGGGTTTTCAGTGGGTTGGGGTAGGATTATCGAGGACTTGCTCCATCAACCTCGATGATTTGATTGGGGATCTTGTGTATGGGATTCACATTTTGCAGCTTTGGATATGGGAGCATTTACCAGTTAGTCATCCGATATCAGAGTGAGATTGACCTTTAGGGTATCCTTTTGCATGGCATTACACTAGGATGGTGACACAGCATCACTTGGGACATTTGGAGTATTGGCGACAACAGATTGATGATATGGATGAGGTCTATTGGAGACCATATGTCGATGTTGAGGATTGGAGAGAGGATGGCTTGGAGTTACTGTACATGTTTACTCCTCGATGGATGATCGGCAGGATCGATTCTGTCCTTGAGAGATTTTTGGTAGGTAGGGTGCTATGGCAGTTTGGGCGGATTCAGCCTATGCCTTAGGGATCTACAATTTATGCGTGTTCTAGTGCAGAGAGGGCTACTTGGGGACACATGCCTTCATATGATGATGCTATTGAGCAAATATCATAGCTTGGTTTCATGGACTGGGATATGAGATTACATATTAGAGATGTCAGGGTTACCCAGGAGTATCTGGATTGGTTGATGGAGCATCCTATGCCTCAATTTATAGATCCTACAGAGCCAGTGCCTGGGAGAGATGATGATGATGGTGCCGATGGTGGGAGGAGATGCAGAGGTAGACCACAAGGTAGGGTGGTGGTTAGACTCAGAGGATGAGCGAGAGATATAAATATACAGGCACCACCTCCTCCTCCTTCACCTCCTATAGTAGTACAGAGACAGAGGGCAGATCGTTAGGACCATGTGAGGGCTGCTAGGTAGGATTTAGCGTCAGGATAGGATACGAGAGTGGGATTACCATAGGCTACCATGGATGGTCAGGATACAGGTGCATAGTAGATGCCAGGAGCTTCTTCCCATGATCGGGGGAAGGCTCCTATAGATATAGGTGATCCTCAAAGTACCTACGAGGTTGGTGAGAGTTCTAGTACTATCCAACTACGAGCAGATGTGGGAGTGTTACAGACAGAGGTATCATAGATGTCTTCGATGATTCAGTAGTTAGTGTCAAGTCTGGCTCCATTGGTTCCTCTCCTTGTTGCTATGGTTGTTCAGATGCCTCTTCAGCCACCTAAGTAGCCTCCATCACAGCCTCCTCCATAGCCTCCTCCCAGTGGTGATGAGAGTTGAGCTATGAGTATTCTTGTTGATCAGTTGTGTATTGATGTTGAGATACTTGATGTTGTACCATATTCTTTTGACCTTGGTGTTACCTTTCCAGTTGTACTTTGATACTTGTTTGACATTGATGCCCCTGTTGATGGGCGATTATAGAATTGATTTATGATATCATTGTTATACTTGATGCGTTGAGTTTTGAGTAGACGTGTGATATGAGAACATTTATGATCTTTCCTATTTTACTTGATGATATATGAGATTACCTTTAGATGCTGCTATATGTGTTTATCTAATGCATTTGTTTTGGATGGATGTGTCTATGGATGCAATGTATCTTATGATATAGATAGATGGATGCATTTCTTTCTTCATGTATGGGTGCAATTTTTTGTTTTTGTTATTTTCTCATGTATGCAATCTATATCTTTGTCTAGAGGTATGCACATGTAAATGGTTATTTCCTTCTTTTCCTCAATGGTATATCTATGTAATGATTAATGGTATGGAATGAATGCAAAAAGTATAATCTCATGTTGTTATTGTAGAAAGATGATATTGAGTTGATGTTGTCCTTGCTGATTTGACCTTGTTGATGATATTATGTACCCCCCTTTTTGATGCGAAATGAAGCCCTTGGAAAAAAAATGCATGTGCAATTATGCTAACATGAGAATGCATTTTAACCTTTCTATGAATGCAATTATCCTTTCTATGAATGCATTTTAACCTAAGTGTCACTATTTTTTAGCAAAGAAATGCCTTGAGGATATATTTTCATCATTGAGCACTTGGGACCGGAAAGTCGATACAATCACCACTGCCCACTGACATGATGATATGAATATCAATTTTTATTGCTCATATGGTAACCTCCATTTTGCTTTACCATCAATCTTGTCGATACGACTATCACTGATTACAAACAATCATGAGAGTACGAATACCGATTTTTTCAGATTCTATGTTGCAAGTGGATTTTGGCATTTAGATATGAAAAATCTAAATATCCAAGGTATCTAGTTGCATAAACAAACCAAAGTTAACTCATTGTTTTATAAGATAATCCTCGATGGTTCTTTGGTGACCATGTCTTTAGATGAATTCTCATAAGGTGATGAATCTTCCTCCAAACATTCACTTCATAGTCAAGAAAAAATATCATGTCTCCATCATTGCCCATCTAGTCGAAACATCATTGATTAGCTAAAAAGACTTGATACAAATTGATTAATGTAAGTAAATAGATTTTTAACCAACTTTTCAAAAGAATCTATCTAGGTGTTTTGCATTGTTTTCTGATCTTCAAATAATATTTCCAAGTGTTTTGATCATGGAATGATGTTTGATTTTTAATCTTGAATAATAAGTCAATTTAGGCTCAAGGATTTGTTGTGGTAATCAACTTCTTGGGTAGTAAACAATGATATCAATCAAAGGGTTACAAAAATCTGATCTCTCTTCTGAAAATGTTGATCCCTTTCTGCTTGTGACAGAATGTTGCTCGTTTGAATCCATTTTTGAGGTACCCACTTTCCAATCTATTTTGTGCTGCCCCCAAGTGTTTGATGTATCAGTTTTGACAACTTTGGGCAATGCAAAGGATGATGCTAAAAATGTTATTATGACTATGTACAAATGACGGATGCAATGAAGGTTTGGACAAATGGGATGATGAGATGCATTATGTACACATGTGACTAGGAAAGAAATGACTTAAGGAAACCAAAAGTGCTTGTTGCCAAGCTTTCACCTTTGGGTGCTTTTTTTCTTTTTTCTTTTTTTGCTACTGAGGCGCCTATTGCTAGGTTTTCACCAAGGCACTTTTTTCTTTTTCATTTTTTTTTGTATTTTTTTTTTTTGTATTTTTTGTATTTTTCCTTATCACCTTGGTGCCTATTGCTAGGTTTTCACCAAGAGATAGTTTTTCAAATGTTTTTGCTTTCTTCATGCTCAATTTTCCACTATTTTTTATCTTTCTTCCTTTCCAATGTTTTTGGATTTTCCATTTTCAAATGTTTTTGTATTTTCAAGATCCCTTTTCAACTATGTACAATAATTATGATGCTCTCTCATCTGATACTATGTATACTCTTTCATCTGCTTTAGGTGTAGAACCTCTTCAAATGAATGCTATTTATGGGTTCTTGTAACTCTTCACCATTACAATCTGATAACTTATATGTTCCAGTTCCAAAGGATAACACTATCACAAATGGGCCTATCCAATTAGCTTCCCACTTTCCTTTATTTTCCCTTTCAGCTTGATTTTTGGGATTTTCTCTTAATACCAAGTCTCCTACTTGAAAAGTTCTTGGTTTGATGTGTTTGTTGTAATTCCATGAAATCCTGTTTTGATAAACTCTTAAATGCTCATAAGCTTCAGTCTGGTGTTCCTCTAACAATTCCAATTGTTGCAGTCTGGCAACCCTATAATCCTCATCAGTGATCAATCCTCTTAATGAAACCCATAGAGATGGGATTTCAACTTCTAATGGTAGAACTGCTTCGGCTCCATAGACTAAAGAGAATGGGGTGGCTCCTGTAGGTGTTCTGATACTAGTTCTATAAGCCCATAGTGTGGGATTTATTTGCACGTGCCAATCTCTTCCTGATTTGTTAACTGATCTTTTTAATATCTTGAGGATATTTTTGTTCGTTGCTTCAGCTTGGCCATTATCTTGTGGATAATAAATGGATGATGAATGATGTGTAATGTGGAATGTCATGCAAAGCTTATCAATATCTTGATTTTTGAATTGTTTCCCATTATCCGTGATAATGGCATGTGGAATACCATAGCAGCAAATTATGTGGTTCAATATGAACATTGAAATTTGTTTGCCGGTTGCTGTTGTTAATGGAACTGCTTCCACCCATTTGGTGAAGTATTATGTTGTTGTGATGATATACTTGTGTCCATTTGAAGATGGAGGATGTATGATTCCAATCAAGTCAAAACCCCATTGATAAAAAGGCCATGGTGTAATGAATGGGTGTAATTCTTGAGCCGGTGCATGTATCATGTTACCGTGATATTGACATTTTCTGCATGTCTTCACAAATTGACAAGCATCCTTTTCTAATGTTGTCCAAAAGTACCCTAAACAAAATATTTTCTTAGCTAGATTAAGACCACTTGAGTGTGACCCGCAAATGCCTTCGTGGACCTCACATAAAGCTAACTTAGACTCTTCTTCCTCTAAACATCTAAGTAACATCCCATCAAGACTCTTATGATACAATGTGTATAAAAGGATTAGGTAACGGGCGGCTTGGTGTATGAAGTTACGTTTTTGGGCACGAGTTTGGTCTACGGGGAATACTTGGTCTTTAAGGTAAGTATAGATGGGTCCATACCAAGGAGAGTCATGTCCATGTAAAAGAGCAACAATTTGGGTGTCAAGAAGGTTGAATGCCAGTTTTACCAACTCTTCCACCAAGAACTCATACTTCTCATTTTGATCTGGTTTTTGTAATAAGGAACGCAAGGTAGCCATGGCATCTGCTACTCTATTCTTTTCTCTTGGAATCTATTCAAATGTGATCAAAGAAAAGTACTTCTTCCATCCATCAATCAAGGTTTTATATTTCATCAATTTTATATCTTTGGTATTGTATTCATTATTAACCTGATTGATTATGAGTTGGGAATCCCCATACACTTGTAATTCTGCAATATTCCATTCCAAAGCCATTTTGATGCCAATGACTAATGCCTCATATTCAGCTATGTTATTGGTGCATGGAAATAAGAGTTTATAGGACTTTGGAATGGTGTACCCTTGAGGGGTAACCAATAATATACCTGCTCCAGAACCTCCTTGTGTATAAGATCCATCAAAATATAATTTCCATGTCTTTGCTTCTATGTTGACAATTGCTGCATCTGGAAATTCAATTTGAATGGTTTGTGTAGACTCCATTGGGTTATCTGCTAAGTGATCTGCTATCACTTGTCCTTTAATTTCTCTTCTATCAACATATTCAATGTCGAATTTACTTAGGATCATGACCCATTTTTCTATTCTACCTGTTAAGGTAGTTTTACTTAGCAAGTATTTGAGAGGATCAATCTTGGCAATTAATTTGATTTTATGCATCAACATATAATGTCTTAGTTTTTGAGATGCAAAGACCACTGCAAGACATGCTCTTTCCATGAATGAATAATTTAGTTCATATTTTATTAAGGTTCTACTAAGATAGTAGATTGCCCTTTCTTTTCCTTGCTCATCTTCTTGTGCCAACAATATACCTAGAGACCTTTCTGTGGCTGATATGTATAACAACAGTGCTTTGCCCTTAATAGGTGACATAAGAATAGGTGGGTTTATCAAAAAAGTCTTCAAAATAGTGAAGGCCTTATCACATTCTTCATCCCACATAAATGTAGTGTCCTTGTGTAGCAATCTAGTGAAGGAGTGACACTTTTCTGCTAATTGAGATATAAATCTCCTTATTGATTGAATCTTTCCTTGTAGTGACCTCATTTGGCTAATGTTTCTTGGAATCTCCATCTCTAGAATGGCTTGTACTTTTTTAGGATCAACTTCAATTCCTTTTGCTGACACTATATAACCCAATGGCTTGCCGGATTGGACACCAAAAGCACACTTCTTTGGGTTTAATCTAACTTTGAATTGTTCTAATCGAATGAATATTTTTCTTAGGATTTGTAAATGTTCTTCTCTTTTGTGGGACTTTGCTAGAATGTCATCCACATAATCTTCTAAGAAAGTGTGCATCATGTCATGAAAAATAGTTGTCATGGCCCTTTGATATGTAGCTCTAGCATTTTTAAGACCAAAGGGCATGACATTCCAACAAAAAGTACCCCAAGGGCAAGTAAATGTTGTCTTTTCTTGGTCTTCAGGAGCAATCTTTATTTGATTGTAGCCACTAAATCCATCCATTAATGAGTACATTGTGTGACCTGCTGTCAAATCCACTATGGTATCTATGCTTGGCAATGGGAAGTCATCTTTGGGACATGCAAGATTTAAATCTCTAAAATCCGTACACACACGGATAGATTTATCATGCTTAGTAACCGGCACAACGTTAGAGATCCAATCAGCATATGCTATTGTTCTTATGAACCCCACCTTTAACAATTTTTCCAATTCTGCCTTGACTAGGAGAGCCACATGTGGGTGCATTTTCCTTAGTTTTTGCTTCACAGGTTTAACTCCAGGTCTAACATTTAAATGGTGCATTATGAAATTAGGATCTAGTTCGGGCATGTCGGTATATGACCATGCAAAATTCACTTGTTGTTCTTGGAAGAATTTGATAAAATCCTCTCTTTCAAGAGATGTAAGTGATGTAGCCAAGTGTATGACCTTTGGATCTATTTCCGTACCAATGTTAACTTTTTATTTTGGTTCTATAAGAATAGAGGACCTTTCTTCCTCATGTTTGGGCAAAGTATCCAATCTCTCTTCCTTTGGTGCCGCAGTTGGGTTTTCACCAAAAGAAATGTCTTTTATTTTCATTGTTTTTGGTTCTAATGGTGCCACAGTTGGGTTTTCACCAATAGAACTTCTCATTTTTTTATTTTTTTTCATTTTTTTCTTTTGAATAAGAGATTGGACCCTTGCTATTGTCATTATGTCCACATTGAGTTCATTGGTGAAAGAGGGTTCAACTGCATTGAGGTATTGGTTTGTTGCTTGGTCATTTGGGAAGTAAAGTAAGTCATTTGGTTTGGTTTGATCCCAATCAATGAGGTCCAGGTGCATCAAAATTAAGGAATTATTGGACAAGGTATCATCAATAGGATTTATGGACATGACTTCATTTGAGGGTTCATACATTGTATCATTTAGATCTATGATGTGCACTTCCTCAAGATGATCCATGGAAGCAGGGTCAAAGTCCCCTTCGCTCGAATCCTCGTCAACCTCTACGGGAAACAATGTGGGAAAAGCCACAAGTGGGTTAAAACTAATGTTTGAATTTCCCTCCTCTGAAGGTGTCCAAAATGTTTCTATCCATGCTCCACTATTAGATGCTTGTTCTATATTAGGCCTTTGAATAGGAGGTTCTTCATTAATTGGAGCTTCTTGTTTTGGGATTTTTGCATAAGTATGTATAGCAATGAATTCTTTATCTTGACATGACTCCTCTGATAAAGTATCCCATTCATAATCCTGAGAGTCATCACTATCTCCTTCGGATTCTAATGCATTTATTTGAGGATGAAAATCATGCATTGGACTTGAACTTTCTCCTTTGTATTGGAAACCTACTCTAGATTTTTCATGACTTGCCTTCCAAATAGGTTCAATAGGTTCTAATAACCCTCTATTTCTTTGACCTAAGGGTCCTCTTCCTTTGTATCCCATCTTTTGTATAATATCAAATCCTTTCCCATATTGTTCAGTTTGTATATTGACATGCTAAATTCTTTCCATGGGAGTGTCTGAGGTATTATCTTCACTGATAAAGCCATTGAAGGACTTCATCTTCTTCCTTATCCCATGTTGCTTTGCTATCTTCCCTCACAAAATAAGAATTATACTTATATGGAAGATGCTCTTTTGATGGTTTACCATGTGATTTGGGAGATATGGGCATGTCAAATAGAGAAACTGAATATTCTCCTACTCCTTTTGAACTAATCTTGCATTGTTTGTCAAATTTGTTCATCATCTCACTCATGTGTTGGTAATGATCTTCTTTAGCTTGTTCCTTTTCCTCTTTCATAGGTTTGTAGATCATTGTCTCCAATTTAGATGCTAAATATGGACTTTCCATTACATTTGGACCCTCGTAGCTCACTTTTTCCTTGCCCTTAGTTGATGTAGTTGAGCTAGCTTGAAGAGGATTTTGTGTATCTTCATTGGTGATTCTTGGAATAATTCCTTCATGATTATGTGGAATGTATAATTTGTGCAATGGTTTGAGTGCATTACAATATTGGAATGGATTTGAGTCTCCTCCAACCGTGATTTCTTCACCCATGTATGGAAACTTGATGCATTCGTGGTATGTGGATGGGAGGGCTTACATCTCATGAATCCATGGTCTTCCCAATAAGATGTTATAAGTTAATTTCATGTCCAACACTTAACACTTGTTTTCCTTCTTGACTGGTCCCACTTGGATGGGCAATACAATCATGCCTTTAGAAGCTCTTTCAGCTTCATCATAAGCTTTTATGGTGATTTTCTTTGTAGGGTCAATGCAAGACTCGGATAAACCTAAGGATTTTACAAGACTTAATGTGCAGATGTTAAGACCAGCCCCTCCATCAATAAGGGCTCTTTTGACTCTATTCCTTTTGATCAAAACCTCTATATGTAATGGAAAATTTTGAGGATGAGTTATAGACATGTCATCTTGATCGGAAAATGAAAGACAATGAGGAGCCACGAGATGTCCTACCATATTTTGAAACTTTTCTTCCCCTAAGGTAGTAGAAACATGTGTCTCTTCTAAAGCTTTTTCTAAAATCTCTTTATGATTCAGTGACAACTTCAATAACTCTAAGATTGAGATTTGTGCTGGAGTACGTTGCAATTGATCCACCAAACTATAAGGCCTTGCTGCTGTAGGAGTTTGTTTGACCACAATGTTGGATTGTGGGATATTGGTGTTTTGAGGGACTATCCCTTGTAAAGTCATTCTAGAATTCTGCCCTCTTGTAATGACATGTGTTGCTTCCTTTTGAGATTGTTCATTAATTATTATAGCATTAACAATATGATCATATGATGGTGCAAAGTTGAGATTATTGGCACTTTGTTTCTTTCCATTTGATGACTCACCTTTATCATGTTTGTAAAAAGGCTGTTTGAAGGCCGTATGATCTTCATTATTTTGGGGTCCATCAATGGTGATTATGTTATTATCTATCAAGTCTTGCACCACATTCTTTAATTGTAGACATTCATTTGTAGTGTGTCCCCGAATTCTATGATATTCACAATGATTCTTAGCATCCCACCAGCCCAGCTTGTTGTCTGGTTCATAAGGCTTAATCATAGGTAATGTAATAACATTGTTAGCCATGAGAGCCTTTAATGTAGTTTCAAGTGATTCTCTCAAGGGTTTAAAGTGTCTTGAAGGAGTGGGCTTCAAATACTTATCATACTTGCTATTTCGATCCTTGTTTCCTTGATTATTCTTGTTGGCATTGTTGTTATTGTTGGAAGGTGCATTATATGCTTGATTAGTATTGTTTACTTGATTAGGTGTCTTTGTAAGGGCAAATGGAATCACCTTCAAGTTGCTGGATTCCACCACACCATCATTAAAAATGCCCTTGTTGTTATTTTTTGCAGCATAACGGCTATTGTTATTGTACCAACCTTTATTTTGATGATTGTTATTGTTGGTATTGTTGTTGTTGGAGTTAGAGTTGTTCTTATTTTCCTTGTACAATTTCATCTCTCCACTCTTAATCAACACTTCTTCCGTTGTAACTCCGTTATCAATCAAATCTTGGAAGGTTTTAGGACATTGCATCCTTAGTCTGTAATTTAATTCACTGCTTAAACTGTTAATAAAGATATCCATTTTCTCTTTTTCTGGTACACTTCTTGGATATCTAGCAAATGTAGTCCTCCATCTTTGCAAGAATGTGAGGAAGGCTTCTCCATCTTGTTGCTTCGTGTTACATAATGTTATCATTGTGACCTCATGTTTGATGTTATAGGAGTAATGAGTCATGAATTTAGAAGCTAATTCTTCAAAGGTTTTGATGCCGGATGGTAGTTTTGAAAACCAATCCATGGCCATTCCTCCCAAGCTTCTTGGGAATAGTCTCATTAAATAAGTTGTATCATGCATGAATTCAAGACTCAATGCACAAAACCCCCAAAGATGATCATGTGGGTCAGATGTTCCTTCATACCTATCATACTTAGGAAATGTTACATTAATGGGAAACGGCACCATGACCAAACTTTTATCGAATGGAAAAGGACATAATGTTTCAATAGAGAAAGGCTTAGGAGCCCCGTTTTGTTTCAAACTGTCGATTTCCATTTGTAATGCCTTGAATTGTTCCCTTATTGCTTCCATAGGGTCTTCTACTTCCTTGGGCTTTAGTTTTTCTATGTCAAAATCTTTAGGTAGCTTTACTCCCGTTTGTATCAAGTCCATGAAGTATTTTTCTTTATCCATATGCATAGTCTTTTTCATTAGTTCTATGAAATAAGGACATTGTCTTGCCTCTAATGCCTTTTCATCCATGGCTTCTTCCACAGTTGGGGGTAGGTTTGTATTATGAAGAGGAGGTAAGTTGTTTCCTTGTGAATTTTCTTCTTGGAAATTAGGATCTCTTCATCCATTATTAGAATTTTCTTGATTGTTGTTAGGACCCATACCCCCATTCATGTTGTTTCCTTGGTTGTTAGGATCGGTATTTCCTAGGGTGCCGCTAAACATCTTGTTAGTGTCCTTTGCCTTAGCAGGTTTTTCAATCACTCATGAAGTAATGAAAGTGTCCCTCGAAAATGGGAGCTCTTCTCATTTGTAGGTCCCGTCTATTTGTAATTTTTTCTTTATAGAGTGTGATCTTGTAAGAACAGGCATGATCAAACTTTAAGGGTATGTTGACTTCTTCTTTTGATAACCTGGTTTTTGGAATAAGGTAAAAGTTTTTGATCAATTTTAAATGGTTTAGAATCTTAATAATGTTTTTATCAATAACTTTGGAATATCTTGTTTCAAAATATAAAAACAATCTCAACACACACATCAATTTGGTACCATATCCCTAGAATGCTCTAATGTGTGTATTTTTGAACGTTTTCACAAGTTGAAACACAAGAATAGCTTCCACGCAATCTACCTAGCACATAATTGGTTCGTAAACATGGCTCTAATAGGTAGTTTTTCTATTTTACCATTATGTAGTAAGTTTTCCGTTCAAAATGGATCTTAGCCATTCATCCCCCAAGTATGTTAAGGGGTTTCCCACATGCACCGAAGCATGATTTTGCGCAATCCATTAAGACTACTAGAGGAAGTTCAAAAGAGATAAAATCCTTTTGTCGTGCACCCCATTAAGGATACACGCATTTCTTTTTATAGTGGGTTGGATTCTCATGGCAAAAGCAAGTGTATCCCACTTTGGGCTGTCCCTCTCACCGGCCCTTTTAAGGCAATCTCGGGAGGGGAGCCCACTAAGTTTTAAACATGTTCATTTGAAAGCATGAAAAGTGGATTTGGTAGAGCAAGTTTGGGAATTTGATTCACTCAAAGAGTGAAGAGCATATCCCTATTGCTTTTCCCTTATCCCAAACACTCATAATCCATTTGGTTCTTTTTCAACCCCATGACAAAGGGGTTCTTAGAATTGAAATGTTTGTTCTTTTCCTTTTATGATTAAAGTATGTTTTGAACTTTGAAAATGCCACAATTTAAGGGAAGTTTGCAAGCTTGATGAGAGAAATACCTCAAACGATGCTAGCAAAGGCTAGGTGCATTTTTAAGTAGTAGATTTTCTCATTTTCTCTCCAAATCCTTCCCTTACCTTAGTGAAACATTCCCTCCACCAGCAAATTAGTCGGCACAAACAAACAAAGTGAGGAGAAACCAAAATCAAAGCTTAGAATGCTACAATTTTGATTATGCTTTTTATTCCTTCTTTTACTTCAATATTTGCAAAATTTTACAAACTTAGGGACTAAACTCCCAATTTAATGATACGTATTTCTATTTGTAAGCATTTACAATAGCAATGTATTTAGCATATACCTCTACATCCCTTTCTAAGTCATTGTTGAGAACAAAGGTGGTGTGTATCCGGTTTTCCTTTCTTATCCTCTTAGCGATCAATTTCTCCTTCAAGTTATGCCTTCTCTCTAGTTTTTGAACTTTCTTATGACAGACCATACTCCTGAGATAGAAAAAAAAAGGACGTGAAGTCAGAATACAGTCATTATTTTAACACTTTTGATAAAATATAAAAAGTATAGCCACGCGACATTTTCCAGACTATATTCACATATGTAACTATGTCAAAGAATGGAAGGGTACTGACTTAAGGAAATAGATTCTGTTTGAACAATTAATGCATATGTGTGTGAGTGAATTACACCTTCATGAAATAACAAGATTTAAAAGACAATTACACTATTCAAAGCAAACTAATCTAAATAATGCACAATTAATCTAAATATCTCATGGATCTCTAAAATAAAGTGGTAAATGAGGCTCTCAACTATGATCCTCACTAGTGACACTCTAAAGATGAGAATTAAGCTATATGATATGCAAATTTAGATCTATTCTATCAAATTCTAGCTCTATTTGATGAACAATCTACTATGATCAAAGCAATTTAAGCTAATTAGCAATGAAAAATGATAAGTGAGTGATGTGGATGCAAATTGCCAGAGCTTTGCTGCAATTCAAAGATATGGAGTGGATGAATTATGCTTCTAAATGCCTTCAATATATAAGATTTTCCCAAGGGTAGGGGGTAGAGTGAGATAACCATGGTTATGCTTGGGTAAGGTCAATTGGCTTTGCTTTGTCCATAAATGGGGGGACAATCATTTAAATGGTTTCAAAAGGCTGGACCATTTCAACAAAAGTGAGTGATTTGTGTCCATTTTGTCTCCTTTTTGCTTTGTTGAGGGAAATTATGATTTATTAATTAATTAAAGTAATTAAATTTAGCCATGAAGGGTAAGATGTTCATTTTGATTTTTCATTCCAACAACTATGTCATTAATTGAATTTAATCAATTTCATAGTGTTTTTCCCCTTTTCAAGCGTTATTTAATCATTTAATCATTTAATTGAATTTTCCTTTGATTTGAATTGCCTTTGTTCCATTTATTAATTTTTCATGCTATTTGATGATTTGATTGCACCTTTTGATTGATTTAAGCCTTTTGCCAATTTTCCATGTCTACAGCATATTCAAATGTTTGGTAAATATAAGGATGTTGATCGATGGATTCCCTTACCATTTTCACTTAGAGAGATTGAAAGCACAAATGACTTAAATACTCTAAGTTTGATTGAAGCAATATCGAGTGTATTATCACAAAACCCTAGCATGAGAAAAGAAAGGTATTTATTACTCTTACAATCTTAACTTGATTACTTATCTTGGATATTCAGTTGTTAAAATTGAAAATCAAGTAGTTTGAGACATTAGGAATGAACCTAGACACAACCTTAAGAAGAGAGCCATTACTCCATATTTAGATGATCCAACAGGAGCATTTTTGCAAATCCCTAGCAATGTTTTATATGTAGAGAATATACAAACATATATTCATTGTAAGATTGAAATCATAGGATACAATGATATTTATGAGGATATGGAGAAATTTTACAACTTAAATGATGGAACATACAAACAAGGCTTTGAGCATTTAGGGAAGATTGACCTAATGAAGTAGATTTTCCATGTTGATTTTGATAATGAGGAATGTATAAGGATAATTCTAACCAGATTTCACAATGATAAGCTTTGGATTTGAGACAAACCTATAGAGTTGATAGATGAAATCATTCACAACATGACTAGCCTAAGCATGACTAGAATTAAGCCTATATTAGAAAATGAGTTAAGAGGCTTGTGGAAAAGAACACATAAGCAGATTATGATGGAAGAGGCATGAAAGTTTACACCATAAAATAAACTGATGTGAGATTGTTAAGAAAGATCTTAGGATATAAGATGGTTTATACCTCTAGACCTAATTATATTTTTGTGGGCTTTTTTCGTGCATCTTATAAGTGTATACACCTAAAAATGGTCACCTAGACTATTAGCCCCTTTTGCTAAATTATAAATTGCTTGTTCTTGATCAAATCCTAGTTCTATCATTTATTCGATTATTTTCTATGGGCTAACCATTTTATCCTAAGTTTTTATTTATTTAAAAGGAATTTCCTCCCCTTTTATTAAATAAAAAGCCCCCACTTTTCCTCTTATCCTAAGTTGCACAAATAACGCATTATTCTTATTTTATAAAAAAGAGAAAAGCACTTTTTGTCTCATATGGACACAAAAGTCAACTCTTATTTTCTCATTGGAGGATATTTGTGCACATGGATTGCTCCCCTTTCAAGCTCCACCCTTGATTAAATCTTTTGCCTCTTAATCTCCATGGTCCATTCCTCCTCATTTCTTATAAAAGGAGAGCTCTCTTCTTCATTCTAGATCCCCAACTTTTTATGCTAATGTTATGCTACAGGTTTTCTAGGTCACTTTGGAGCTTTTGGAGATTTGGAGCATTCTTGGCTTTTTGCATCTACATGTTATCATAGTTTCATTTCTTGCATTGTCATGGCATTCATAGCTTCATGCTTAGCTTAGTTTCCTTTATGCTTTAGATTAATTCATCTAGCTTAACTAGGAGGCTTTGTGATACTTGCATCTTTCATTTTCATAGCTTAGCTTGCATTTCCATTTCTAGCATAGCATTGCATTGCATTTTCATTCTTGATTCTTGAGGATATTGGCATTCTTGCCCTTGTCTTCATTGAATCTCTCATTGCATGGTTTACCAGCAAGGTTATAGGCTAAATAGCTCTAGCTAAGAGCATTCTTAAAACCCTTGCACTCCATGCCTAGGGAGCTATGGATCAATTTTTGAGACCTCATTCTTGAGTGTTCTTGAATGGAATGATTCATAGAAGTGTGACACAATTACAACACACAATAAGATGGTAGTTGACAAATAAAATGTAAATATGTGTGAAATATTTAGAAATCAACTGATTGACAATGTTAGGAGAATTAAACAAGAAAAGTATACACCATTTAGATTTGTATCATCCCTTGTATACTTATTTTTCCAGCTTACCAAATCATTTCCTACAATACCTGTATCTGAATGGAATTAAGATAAATGCACAATGGAGAAAGTTGGCAACTATTACAGAAAGAAAGCTAAGGAAAGAATTGAAAGTGATATTTCCAAAATGGTGAAAGCATTCAAAAACTAGATGAAATAGAGATTTAGAGTTTCACCTTCTATAATTGACAAACATAAGAATGATATTTGCATTATGGCAGAAATTGATAGCATATGTTTGGAAGTAGTTGAATTGAGAATTCACTTTATTAAACCTTTGGAGTATGAAGTTTCTGATGATTTATTGACAGAATGCATTGATACTTTACTGAAATCGGAGAAATATGAGGATAGTCCTAGATGGGGGACTTGTGAAGAAATATTTAGTGAAATTAAAGGACAAGAAGAACATTTTGCAGTGAAGAAGAAAGTAGATTAAATCATGGATAAGATTGCAAAGGAATTGAGAATGACTAAAGAAGATTGGAAACACACAAAACACTCAGTGAATTTAATGAGTGGAGGAGGATCAAATATACTATTTGTTGAACCTATTGTAGTAGTAGGACCTTCACACCTATCCACAATAGAAACACCATTACCAATAGTAAGTACACCAGACATTGAAATAATTCATTTACAACCAAGCCCATCATCTTCACCAATCACCAAGAGATCTACAAGAATATCACCTGCAACAAAAGAAGTTAAAGTGAAAATATAGCCAACTATTACCTCTCCTAGTAGACCTAAGAATCAAAAGGATATGAAAAACAAACCAACATCAAAGAAGCCTAAGGTAATTCAATCTAAGGATTCAAATGAAGAAGAAGAAGAAGAAGAAGAAGAAGAAGAAGAAGAAGAAGAGAAAATTGAATAGGAAATTGAGCAAGTCAAAGAAGTTAAGAAGAAAGAAATCATAGCAGAACAAAAGACACCTTCTACTAGCATAAGGAAAGGTTGGGAACCTGACCTTGGGAGATTGAATAATAGAATACTAAAAGAAGTAAATCTAGATCAATTGAAATTATTTGGCAGATATAATCCTAACTAGAAGATAGCTCTATAAATTACAGTGTTGACATATCTTTTGGAATATAAAAGAGCTCTTATAGAAATTCAGGGCAGCATACCAAAAAAAATTTATAAAAGACTAGATATAAGGAAGGTTAGAACAAAGGAAGAAGACTTAAAGCTAAGAAATGATGTTGTAAGAAACCTTATCCCCAATATTTCTGAAGATGAATTAAAAAATTTACTTCATATCATGGACAATTCCCTTATAAGAAAGAAAAGAATGAATATATTTATGTTGGGAAAATACATTGAAATCACTGGTGAGATAGAAAAAATAGCAAAGGATGCACTAAAAAACTTGGTTGAAGAATTAGTTCATATCTTTGTAAAAGATGAGCAACCAAGTACTAGAAAACAACTAGACCTAATAATTGAAGGAGTTGAGATTACATTGGACCCTGTTGATGATTAAGAGGACCCATTTCTAGACCAAGCACAAGATATTGACAGTTTGGGCAGGGATATATAGATTAGTGAACCTGAAAAGTAGGAAGAGAAAAATAAAGAGCAATAATATATTCAACGAAGTGGGATACAACAACAATTGGAATCACATACTACCCAAGCACCCTCCACCACACCTCCCACAAAATAAAATAAAAATCATAAATACAAGAAGAAAGTTCAGAACAGAAGAAGGAAGAAACTGAGAAAGCAAAGCAAATCATACTAGTACATATAGATAAAGGTAAGGAGAAGGTAGATACATCTTCATCACATGATGATCTATCTAATCTACTAAAAGGAATGGAAGATCCTTTGAAGTATATGCAATTATCTGCACTAGCATTTTCAAAAGGAATTGAGGAAACTAAGAGGAAAAATAACTTGCAGATAAATGTGTCAATCTAGCACTTGACAAGCTACAAAAGACACTACCTTATCAGATTAATTTTTCTAAGAATGGGAATGAAAAGAAATTAGAGAAATTCATTGAAGATTTTTATGCACACTTCACTTCACTAAAAGAAACAATAAAAATAACAAGACAAACGGAATATGAAACTTAATTGTTTAATAAACTTAATGAGAACATCAAGAAAGACTTGGAACACCTAAAAAAATGTATAAAAGATATCAAATTTAGAATCTTAGAAGGAAAGGATATTTTTGTTGTATGTGAAAGGGCACACAAACATATTTTTAGAACAACAGAGACCATTGCAACCAAAAAAAAGAAATAAATGATATGGTTGAGCACATAAAGAACAATGAGGTAAGAATTATTGATGACGAGAATAAGTTGAATCAAGCATATAAAGAGTTAACTACTCTCCATCAAAACAAGGACATGTTACTAAAAATATTCAGCCTATTCAGAGGCCAACTATCCACCAAGATTGATCTACTATAGAAGGAGCTTGACGACTTCATAGTAGCTAAAATAGCTTTTGGAAAGTTTCAATTTGTAAATTTGACAAGAGAAGAAGTGACACCATATGGACTATGTGGGTCACTAGGCAAAGGATTGACAATGAAAAACTCTTGGGATACAAAGTGCAAATTTGAAGAGAAGATTTATGGATTGTATGAAACTGATGGAGTTTGGATTCTTCAAAACTTCAAGAATTCCTAGGGTCAACAACTTATTTCTTTTGGGAGGAGTTTCTCTTTGGAGAGCACAGTACAATGAAGATTGTGAGTTGTGTTCGGGGGGGAGGCTATTTTCAATTGTTGGACTTCTATGGTAGACTTAATCAAGTGGGTTCAATAGAAAATGGTTGACCCTATGGTAGATACCATCAGTTTGAGTCTAGTTATCTCCACCCTGTGATGATTCTACGAAGTAGATTAGTCACAATCAACAGTTTTATCTATGATTTATCATTCATGGACATTGATAAGATGCTTTCATGTCTTTAGTATAGTAGCTACTTAAGATGGCCTTGAGCGAAAAGGTTCAAAAAACTAAGGGTGTACGATGGATACCTAGGTACCCAGACATGAAGAAGGGTGTGGTAATCGATGAAATGCTTCGGGGAGTGGAAATTAAGTATAGATATAAAGATTCCCAAATAGATTAACCTTTTCAACTGTCTATTTAATCCATAGAGAGACAAGGGACAACCTAGAGAACTAAAACATCTGAGTAGCCAGAGGAAGAGAAAGAAAAAGTGATTCTCGTATTAGCGGCGAGCGAAATGCGATCAATCTAAACTGTTAAAATGGGGTTGTGGGAGAGAAATGTAAGCATCATGCTACTAGGTGAAGTCTATTTGAAATAGTGGAATACAACACCCTATATGGTGAAAGTCTAGTAGTCAAAAGCATTGTGATAACTTACAACAAGATTGCATTTTTCTTGTTTTTTCAACATAAACAAGAAACAAGATGAAAAATGCAAAAAAAAACTCAAAATATTATCTTGTTTGACAAAAACAACAAAATAAAAAATGCACTTGTTAGGTAGAAACAATGAACATGAAATGCTGACAATTGTTTTGTACGATAGAAGCAAAAGAATCAAGTAGGATCTGACCTGACTACATGCCTATTGAAGAATGAGATGACAACTTATAAGTAGTGGCTTGGTTAAGGGAACCCAATCAAACCATAGCAAGAGTGAATCTTCATAGGGAAATTGAATTGTCACTACTTATGGACCCAAACCTAGGTGATCTATCCATGACTAGTGTTAGTGAACAATTTTTCCTTTCTTAAGATTTATCTAAAGATTTTCACTAAATGGAAAGAAAAAGATAAGCATAGCACTAACTATTGAGTCTCTAAGATAGAAAACCCTCTGTAATTTTTCAAGGTGCAACTACCTTGCTAGAAAGTATTCAATGCAATCTGATCTATAAAAAAATGTGAATTATGGGTATTTTTTACCAAAAAATACCTAAGGCGGTACAGTCAATTCATCAACACAAAAATAATGTGCAAGTTAAATAACCATTCAAATCTGATAACAATAATTATCCACATACTCGAAACTAAAATTTCTAAACAAATTCTCTTTGTTGCTTCAGATATAGGATTTACTCTTATAACAAATAAGATTCTTCACATATAATTCATCTCCACAAGAGACCAGATCATATGCATGAATGAACAACAATATTCATTACTTCAAAAGCTCAACATAAATATATATATAAAACCACAAGATTTTACATACATTCTATCATACCAATTTTTAAGCAAACTAAAGCATAGATTTTAAAAAGTAGTTTTCAAAATCTCAGAGAGCTGACCCTCTATAAGTTTTTAGTCTTCAAATTTATAGCTACACAAGGATAGAAACCAACCATAGTTAATACTACCTCACCAAAGGTAAATAGTTTTTAGTTAAAATAACTAACTTAGAGCATAAAGCAAAAAATAGGATTATGGCATGAAACACCTTTTGAATCCATCCAAGTGTCCACCAAAGCTAAGGCATCGAGGTTGAGACCAACTAAGACACTTTCTAGTTTTCATACATAGTAGTAAATGTAGAGACAACTTGATGATGTGGCAGTCTAAGGAAAGAAATTCTCTGCTTGCATACTTCCTTGTCCTTTTAGATTTGTGCAACTTTTCCATCATACATTTACATATGTTTTTATTGAATCAAGAGCAGTGATTCCATGCATGCAACCTTAGAAAAATCCTGCATAGTTAGTGTTTTCATTTCCTTGAGTTCATCAAATCTTACTCAAACATTTTCGATGACCTTCTCACCTAGTCTGATTGACTCCTCCTTTGCCTATAAAGACTGTTTATCAATCCAGTCAATATCATTTAGGATTATATCCTTTATTATCTCCAACTCTTCAAGTAGATATTTGACATCATAAATTCCTTGCACCATGGCTTCATCCCTCTAGTCAATGCATTCCCTCAGGACATATAAGGTCTTGTCATCTAGACTTGGGACTAGCCTTTCAGCAAGAAACTTTTTTAGGCCGTATTCGTGAATTTCTTCCATCCATTGGATTTCCTTTACCCATCTTCCCTTTTCATTTTTCCATCTTTCAACTCTTGCTCCAACCTTTTTAATAAGGTTACTAGCCTCCTTCTAGGCTTGATTCGAGCAGTCTAAGTGTTTCATGGCCTCATATTTAACATATTCAATCCATTTTTCAAAAGTTTTGGTAACTCCCCTGTTTCTCTGCACTTGATCCAGGAATTTTTGGTTGACTGGAACTTTACATTGATTGACACTAGCATTTCACTCAATGGAAGAGGTTCTGGATGTTGTGTTAGCCCATTTTCATTTCATTGCTAAAATCTTAGAAAATGGTCTTCATCCTTGCAAAACCCTATGAAATTGTCATGTCCTATTGCAACACATTCTTGATCAGTGAAGAAGATGTATGATGTTTTATGGCTTGTGAACTGAGCCAGGGATAGTTTAAGGTGTGTGGAAGCTATAGTCAAGATCGCATGTCTTTTGGTGCAAAAACTAATGAGATATGGTTGTTTGAAGGTCTGAGAAATAGGTTTATCCATGTGAAAGGGTTTTATAAAATTTGTCTAAGTCAAATAACCCTAGCCAATTCTATTTCTTCATTACCTTTTTCCTAGTCACTTAAGTCTTATTTCTACACATGTCTTTTCCTTTCTCGTTATTTGCATGTTCTCCAAGTCTGAATGGCTAGTGTTCATCCAATGAACAAGCGACTGAGGCATTCTCTTAATCTCCAAGTTCTCAGGTGGTTAGTCATTTCACCTAGCAACTTGGTGAATGTATTTTTTGTGTGTTCTCTTGATCTTGGCGGGTATGTTCCTAACACCAAGCAACTTAGCAGGCGGTTATGATTCCTTCAGTCATTGATTCTCCAGATGAACCAGTTAAGGTAGGAAACATTTAGAGACTAAAAAAGGACCATTGATCTTGATCTTGATCGATGGCTAGTGCATTTTCTCCAAATCAAGCTTGAGTTGAGTAAGACATCCAGTGATGAAGCTATCATTTGCACATTCTCCTGATTTGACCTCAGTTAAGAAGAAAGTTATGAGATTATGAGACTTTCCTTAGTTGTGTAATCTCTAGATGAGCCTAGATTAAGTCAAAGATAACATGAAGTCTAGCACAGTGGTTAAGTCATAGATTTAGTGATTCAGTGACTGAGTGATTCATGTGATCTCCTGATCTCAGTGGTTATGTGTCTAACATTCAGCGACCTAGTGAGCAGTTTTGTTTTCCTTCAGTCGCTGAATCTCCAAATGAACCA
The DNA here is from genome assembly GCA_027943335.1 of Chamaecyparis obtusa. Classification (NCBI taxonomy): domain Eukaryota; kingdom Viridiplantae; phylum Streptophyta; class Pinopsida; order Cupressales; family Cupressaceae; genus Chamaecyparis; species Chamaecyparis obtusa. Next base: position 28,457 of record BSBK01001984.1, read on the forward strand.
GTCAAGTCTTTAAACACTCTGAGATTGAATAGAGACTGTTGATATAGATCAAGATCAATGATTGGTGCTTGATCTCTTAATGAAACCATAAGTCAAGAAATGATTATGAGATTATGTAAATACTTTGTTCACGTGATCTCCAGACCAGGCTTAGATTAAGTTAAATATTAAGCGATCACAAGAAATCCTCAGTCGCTTAATCTCCAGATCCAGGTTCAGTTAAGACAAGGCTTTGGGTGATGAATGAGAGCCACAGATCACAAGAAAGATCAATGGCCAATGCTTAATCTTGAGATCTAACCAGGGTCAATCCATTTATTCAGCGATCACAAGAAAGGTTTGTTCATGTGATCTCCATATTAAGTCCTGGTTAAGAAAAGTATTTAGAGATCTAGAGATTGCCTCAGTTGCTGAATTGTCAGATTGAGCATGGGTTAAAGATAAGACTTGACATTTAAAAATAAGTCATAGATGTAGATAAGATCAATTTGTGGTCGCATATTCTCTGAATGTCACCATGAGTCAAGAAAAGATTAGCGATCACACAAATTTCCTTGGTCACTCATTCTCGAGATGAAACCATGGTTAGGGAAATGACTCAGTGATCTAGAGATTTTCTTTAGTCACATGATCACCAGAGCAAGGATGGGTAAAGATAAAGGCTTGGAGATTGTTGATGCAAATGAGATCAGACGGTTGGCGCTAGATCTCATGATTAAACCCTAATTAAAGGAAATGCTTAGAGATCACATGAATGTCTTTGTCACCCAATCTCTAGACTAGACCTAGGTTAATAAAAATGTGTCAAGATCAAGTGAAGCCTTCAATTTCCAGATCTCTAAATGACTTAGAGTTAAGGGAAGTTTTATGAGGTTAAAGTGGGTCTAGTTTCTAGGAGTGATGAGGTGTTCATTTCTTATTGGTCGCCGAAGGGAAATGATAATGTGGCCAGATATTTTCAAAAGGCTTAATTGACTATTGTCGATTAACAAGATCCACCCAATGTGCTGGGAAAAGATGATGTTCAATAGTCACATTTTAAATTTGATCATTTAACCATTGATGCTAGAGTTTTAAATTGATTAAGGGTTTCTATACAGGGTTTGAGTACGGTGATCTAGAAATGATAAAGCTAGATTAGATTTGTTTGTTCCATGGATGGTTATAGGTGCAAATTGATGAGTATAAGATATGGGTGGCCATCCTGATCTGATTTCATTTGCTGAGGGTGCCATGCTAGTTTAATGCAGGACTAATATTTTAATAGGGCGGCTAGGTTTTGATGTTGTTAGAGTTAATTTCATGCCCTGATTCACGCAAGTTTGCCAAGTTGGTTCTGGCATTTTAATGTTGTTTCCTACAACAAGAAATTGGTAATTTGTTATTGCAAATAACATGTTGATGATGAAGCCTAAATAATTATACAATCAGGTTTTATTTGATCCTCCTGGGTTTCCAGGCTTTCTTGTTTGCTTTCATTTCTTGTTGAGCCTAGTTGTTGTGGTTGTAGACCTAATTTTGACCTAAATGATCCCAAGCTTGTTACAATACTTTATAAGGATTTCCAAGATCATTTAGTAGAGGTTCCAAATTCTCTGTAATTTTCTCAGAGCTGGTTCCATGAGTGTTTCCTTCTGTATATACTACCCTCTTCTTCTCATATAGGGTGCTCTTGTATCCTTTCTAGTTTTTAGATAAGAATGTTTATTGTAACAAGTCTATCTTATGTATAAGATTTCAGCATATTCATACTACTATCAGATTGTCTCCATTTGGTTCTTGATCTTATTGATTAGAGCATCAAGGGTGTTTTAGTATTTCTATTGTATAGCGGAAAATGTCTACAATAGAGTTGTTTTCACAAAAATAACTGAGTTTGGGACTGGTTTTCAGATGTGTATGAGTTGGGATATCAAGGGTATCTCAATGTTATATTTTAGTGTATGTTTATTAATGTATTCCCTATTTCTAGGTCTCTTCTAAGGGGAGGGTTAAAGTCCTTTGAATAGGTGATTACATATTTGAGTACACAGGTGGATTGCTAAGTAGAATCTGATCAATGGTGTATGATTGGTGTAAGGCATCAACATATTAGAGCCTTTTATCTTCTTGTTTCATAGCTCTTTATTGCAATGTTTATTTGACTCTATTTCCCATTGGATAAGGCACTGGTGTGTGGCACATTTGGGGTATTTCAGAGATCCATTCCACCCAAAAAACTTAAATGAAATCATTTTCCCTTTCATGTTTGATAGGAGGAGTTAGCAATAGTCTCTAGTTTTTAGGCTTACTCTATGCAAGATGGATATTGCATAAGATATGGTTAACATTCATTGAGGTACTTGTTACTCAAATGAATCTTAAAGCTATTCCATAGTCATATATCTGGAGACCTGTTGTTTGTCAAAAGAAGTCATGTGTGTGTAGATAAGGTATACCCACCTGAGTGATGTGTAGCTCAAAGTGAAGAAGGTCTTTGCACCTTGTGTTGTTGGACTTTTCTTGTCCCTTTTCTGCTAATGGTGCCCAGTTTGTGTTCCAAGTTCTTTGTCCCACAATTTAGTCCTCAATTTCCCACCTATGGAAGGGAGTTGCAAGAAAAATCACCAACATGTTGAATAGCATGAATGTATTGATCCATATTTTTCATTTCTTCCTTCATTTCTCATTTATCATTGGCATCCTTCCATACTCTATTAGTGATCTTCCTATTTGACACTTCAAATATCTTCATATTTGCTAATCTACTGTCTTTCCCCAAGTCAATCTTTGACACTTGATAATCCTATGTAGAGACTTCTTTGTTCCCTTTATCATTTATTGGCTTAGAAATCTCTGCCAACCAATTACCAGTATCCTCATCGAACTCAATTCTCAATTTTGTCTTGGGTTTTTTTACCTTTGGGGCTTTACCCAAGCATTTACTTACCACGTCTTCAATTGGAAAAGGTAACAGCACGACAATCCATTTCTTGGAAATAGAATTTTCAAACCATTTCAGAGCTATGGTAGCTTTCTTTGGTGTCTCATGGCTACTCAAAAGAGCAAGGGAGTCCATTGGAGTGTTATTTTTATTACCCTGAACCTTCTGGTTGTCACAAATGCTAGACAAAATGAAATATGGAATTGGCTCTTCCTGTTGTTTGGTTTCAGGAGAATCCAAGTCTACTACAATACTAGAATTCACTATAGGTTCCTTTTCTTTATTCTTTATCTAGCTACTCGAACGGGTCATCTGTGTGGTAGGATCAACTTGAAGTTCAACTTGAACTTCTGGGCTAACTGGTTCAACTTCAAGTTCAAGATTGCCTACAAAAAATTTACCAACAATAGAATTTGTTGAAATAGAAGCTTTCTTTAAGGAAATTCTTTTCTTTTATTTCATTTTCTTTCTTAAGGATTGGAAATAATCTTAGGATCTTTCTTTTCTTGAAGCCAATTTTATGTCCTTTTGATCCCATTGGTTGTCCTAGACTATAAGTTGTCCTCTTATAATTTTGTCTAATCGATCTCTAGGATAGGAAGAGATTCAACTTTCTCAAGGAATTAAGGATCGAGCACATCCACATCTTTATCCTCTTCAACACCATCTATATCCAAATCAACCCTAAAAGTGATAACCCGCATTAGAGTCATCCTGGACCACAATCTTCTTCTAACATCCAGATCATCTAAGCAATTAGCCCAATAATCCTAAAGTTCTGGAATATGCATGCATGAATGTGGAAGGAACATTAAGGTTCATTTTGGCAAAACCTCTGTAGTCAAAATTGGCTCAACAAATGTAAGATTTCAAGTTTAAGGCATGAAGCTCACCTGCCATTACCAAGGTGTCTTGGAAGTGTTTATACCTATAGTAGCCTAATTCAATGTGAAATAGGACACTTGAGGACTTTTTGGAACTTCCTGACTTTCGTTCAATAATAACCAATTGTCTACAAATTTCCATCAAGATTACATTATCTAAATAGTATCTAGGCAGTCACAAAGGCTCTTCATGAAATGCTCCAACCCTAATATAGGTAAACTTAGGAAATTGAATAAACACCCATAAACATTCACCACTTGCATAGCTTCATCTATGACTCTACTATTTTCCTTCCCACGTAGCTCAAAGACCATCTTACCCAGGAATACATCATTAAATATTTTGAATTCTTCTGTAAATCTCTCACTCTACAAATATTTGTAGTAATCATAAATTTTCATATCATTGTTCTAAGGCTCACGGGGTAGACCCTCCTAGTTTTTAAAGAAGGTGAGAATATAGATCAGGTAGGAATTGATGTAAAAAGGAATCAAATTGGTTACATTTAAGAGTTCTATGTGAAGTTTCTCAGCGATCAAATCAGCCCAGTCGATAAAATTTTCCCCTCCTAAAATATTTTGAATGAAGCAATACATCCAGTCTTCCCAATGGAAGGCATGCTCATTTCCTTTAACTCTATTGAAAAGGAAAATAATATCTACAATTTCCTTACGGAAATGTTCAATTGTCAAGGGTTTGGGCAATCGTGAACCTCATTTCTCCGCTTTTGACAACCAGCTTTGAGCAATAAGAGAATTGTATTTTTTCTTATCTCCCTCATATACTCGGTTGCTTCTAAGAAATTCTAGGGTTCATAGGGTTCTCTATGAGGGATTTTAAGAGCTTCTATGACTGTTTCTCAACTAATTCTTACTAAAATATCTCATGAGGCATCTTTAATGCACCTACTCTTAGCATCATATTTTTTTGTGCATTCTAGCACAAGCTCAAGACATGTTATGGTTGGGGGGAAGGTGATAGCTTCCATTAACCCTCTTCTAGCCATCTTTTTAGAAAAAGATACTTCCGAAGAATTACTAACCCTCTCACACAATTCTGTCAAACTCACATTAACCATGAAAGTGTCACAAATCTCTGGGAGAGAGATCAGTAAATGAGTTTTGCTTTCAGATTTCTAAAGCTTGGAGTGAAAAAGAGGCATTTTAATAGAAAAAGAAGACAAACTTCAAAAAATATAGTAACAATCTTCCTTTGCAAACTGAAAGCTATAGAAAATAGGCTAACTCGCCAGTCAACTGCACATAATTTCTCTACAATTCTCTTACCACAAATTCCACTACTCCCCTCCTCTGAAATAAAATGATAATCAAATGATAATAAAGGCTTCAATTTATTAACAAGGCTTGGTAAAAATCTTGGATAGATTTGTGCAAGACGGAAGGAATAAATGCATTTATGTAAGAGATCATTGACGTGACACATTAAGCTCTTCTCATTAATTCTCATGTCAAATTGGCAAAAATCTCTCAGCTCCCAATAATGTTTCCTGATTACCACACTCTTTACAATGATGACCCCCTTTTTTACTATGTCGCCAGCTATTATACATCATATTATAGCATGCTTGTACTATCCCATCAAATCCGGTGACATCACATGACAAACTTCCTAAAGTTCTGATTTGGTAATGATGCTTCTTGAAAAGGAACTTTCCTGCAGAAGAAATAACCATACTTATAGAATATTCCATAATTTTGAACTTACACTCAAAATTGAACTTGAACCTGACAAGGTTCAAGGTTCAGGTTCAACTTTCAAAAACTGACAAACTGACAATCGGGAACCTTGTGGATGGGGACATACTAGTAACTTCCATTGGATCTTGAACTTGAACTTGAGCTTGACAAGGTTCAAGTTCAACTTTGACATAGACCTTTTCACTAAAAAAGAATGAACCCGAGACCTAATAAAAATATGAGGGTAACAACTAGGATAAAGCTTTCATGAAGCTAAGTAGAGGTTTGAACCTACTAATGTTGAAAAATCAGCAGATGAGTTGTAGTTAGTGGTGAAATGCCACTCAAACCCAGAGCTAGCTGGTTCTCTCTGAAATACATTGAGGCACAATGGTTGACTAGATCTTCTAGGGGTAAATCATTTTTTTGGTGTGGGATGTATGAGTGATACCAAATGGAGACAAACTCTTAATACTAGAGATAAACAAGGGTCAACCAGTGAGACGATGGGGGATAAGCTTCATCATTGAGAGGGAAATAACCTAGATCACCAGCTAAGGCCCCTAAATGATCATTGAGTGATGGAGGTAGGAGTTCATCTAACCATCACCACAAATATCACATCCTTGAAGGATGAAGGTATGAAACACAATTTTGTCATGTACATACACTTTTTTCCTATCTTTGTCATTGATGCCAAAGGGGGAGAAGTAGATGAAAAAATTATGTATAGGAGTTATAAAGATATATATAGGAGTATATGGAGTATATAGAAAGGGGTAGTCAGTATGTATAAGATGGTAAAGTGTAGATGATCCACAAAGCTTTCACACAAAATTCTCACAGGCCAAATTTTGAAGATTTTTTGTAGCTATGCATACTTAGCCAGTTTTCATCTATGTTGCTATCAATGCCAAAGGGGGAGATTGTTGGAGATTTGGTTAAGGGGATATGATGGGGTTTCCATTTTTAGCATAATATAGACACATTTTGGCTAGTTATACATTAACTGAAGTCTGGACAAGGGATACTTCAAAATTGTCAAAGTATAAGGCAATTTACAATAAACATGCACAAAGATCTATTCAGCGGGGTTTACTATGGATAGTTGGACTTTAGCGAGCTTTAATAAATATAGTATGAAAATCATTTATGATGTGCACAATCATGCTAAAGAAGAGACCATGTTTTGGTTATGATTTCATTTCTTGTTTATCCTTGGTGTCCTTCCATACTCTGTTAGCGATCTTCCTATTTGACACTTCAAATATCTTCATATCTTCTACTCTACTGTCTTTGCCCAAGTCAATCTTTGACACTTCATAATCCTATCTAGAGACTTCTTCATTCCCTTTATCATTTATTGTCTTATCAATCTTTGCCACCCAATGATGAGTATCCTCGTCAAACTCAATTCTGGATTCTGTCTTGGATTTTTTTACCTTTGGGGTTTTACCCAAGCATTTACTTACCACATCTTCAATTGGAAAAGACAATGACACACCACTTTGTTTCTTGGCAATAGAATTTTCCAACCATTTTGGAGCTATGGTGGCTTTCTTTGGTGTCTCATGGCTGCTCATAAGAGCAAGGGAGTCCATTGGAGCATTATTTGTATTACCATGAACCTATTGGTTGTCAAACATACTGGGAAAACTAAAATCTAGAACTGGCTCTTCTTGTTGTTTGGTTTCAGGAGAATCCAAGTCCACTACAATACTAGAATTCACTATAGGTTCCTTTTCTTTGTTCTTTATCCAACTACTTGAATGGGCCATCTGTGTACTAGGCTCATATTGAAGTTGAACTTGAACTTCTGGGCTAACTGGTTCAACTTCAAGTTCAAGATCACCTACAGCAAATTTACCAACAACAGAATTAGTTGAAACAGAAGATTTCTTTGAGGAATTTATTTTCTTTGATTTCATCTTCTTTCTTGAGGACTGAGAAATAATCTTAGGGGCTTTCTTTTCCTGAAGCCAATTTTCTATCCTTTTGATCACATTGGTTGTCCTAGATTGTAAGTTATCCTCTTCTACTTTTGTCCAATCGATCTCTGGGATAGGAAGAGCTTCAACTTGCTCGAGGAATTGAGGATTGAGCACATCCACATCTTCATCCTCTTCAACACCATCTGTATCCAAATCAACCCTAAAAGTGATAACCCACCTCAGAGTCATCCTGGACCACAATCTTCTTCTGACTTCCAAATCATCTAGCAATTAGCCCAATAATCCTCAAGTTCTGGAATATGCATGAATGTGGAAGGAACACTTAGGTTCATTTTTGCAAAACCTCTGTAGTCAAAACTAGCTCTAGGGATGTAAGATTTTAAGTTAAGGCATGCAGCTCACCTTCCATTGGCAAGGCGTCTTGGAAACTTTTACACATATAGTAGCCTAATTAAATGGGAAATAGGACACCTAAGGACTTTTTGGAACTTCCTAACTTTGGTTGAACAATAACTAGCTATCTGCAAATTTCCATCAAGATTACATTATCTAAACAGTATATGGGTAGTCTCAAAGGCTCTTCATTAAACATCCCAACCCTAATATAGGTGAACTTAGGAAATTGAATAAAGTAACACCCATAAACATTCACCACTTGCATATCTTCCTCTTTGAGTCTACTATTTTCCTTCCCACATAGCTCAAAGACCAGCTTACCCAGGAATACATCATTAAATATTTTGAATTCTTTTGTAAATCTCTCACTCTGCAAATGTTTGTAGTAATCATAAATTTTCATATCATTGTTGCAAGGCTCATGGGGTAGACCCTCCCATTTTTTACAATAGTTAAGAATATAGATCAAGTAGGAAGTCATGTAAAAAGGAGTCAAATTGGTTACATTTAAGAGTTCTCTATGAAGTTTCTTGGTGACCAAATCAGCCTAGTTGATAAAATTTTCCCCTCCTAAAACCTTCTGAAGGAAGCAATACATCTATTCTTCCCAATGGAAGGCATTTGACTCATTTCCTTTAACTTTGTTCAAAAAAAAAACAATATCTGCAATTTCCTTATAGAAATGTGTTACAAGTAATGGTTTTTGTTGCACCAAAAGATTGACCTGTTAATGCCTGATACAATCACTAGACTTATAGAAGACAATGGAGGCAGTTAAGCCAGGTCACAAATCCCAAGGGGAGCACTGACCATTATGCCAACAATCTCCTACTTAGAACTACCTAAGGGGATTCGAACATGTTAGAGTAATAGTCTTTTGGGTTATTAATTAAATCATTTTGATCTAATTACTAACTCACCTATTCACTCTAGTTGCTTAAGCCAACCTTAGGATTTCCCTTTTAGGGTTTCGTGATTCCTTTTATAAGGATTCACCTCTTTGTATTTCGGGGTTAGATTATTCAATGCATTGTTCATAATAGATATTGTTCTTTTGAATGTGCATATGATGTCTCTAACTTTTTGGCCTCCATGATTTTCTTGCTTTTTGTTCTTTGCTTCTTCCATGTGATAGGGTTATGCATGTAGGTGTTCTTGGGAGATTAGTTTTTCACCTAATCTAACATGGTATCAAAGCCATCTTGCTGCTCCATGTTTGTGTTTTGTTGAAGTGATTCAAAAGCAGGAGGGTTTCAAGTTTTTTCAGTCTGGGTATTCTTTGTAGGACGTTAAAAAAAAAAATTTGGGGTGCTTTGGGTAAAAAATAACCTCACGATTGCATCCAGAAGACCCAAAAACCCTAGAATCCATATAAAATTTGTCCATTTTGGACAATGTTGGCTCTGAGGCAAATTGTTTTTGGTTTCCAGTGTCGTACGAGCACAGAAACTAAGAAAAAAATATTAAAAAATCATTTTTTAAAGGATTTTTTAGTTTAATTTAACACAGCCCGTGCATTTTGATAGGCACCACCAATGCTTCTCCGCCACCAACAGTGCCTCCAGCGTGCCCGCGCTCCGCCTGCCACTGCTGTGCCCACCGCTACCCCCGCTCCGCTCCACTACAGAGCTGCTGCCACCCACCGCAACCCCCTCTCTGCTCCATTGCAGAGCAGTCCGCCACTCCACCTAGTCTACCAGCAGTCCGCTCACGCTGCCGCCCTTCACCGCTCCGCTCCACTGGCCCCTTCTGCTGGGTTTTGGTCATATGGGGGACCAGCCCCCGACCCCCTATGCCTATCCATGGAGCCCTTGGTCACCCATGTGACCAGGGCTTATTTTTTTTTCCCCCAAGGACATTGAGCCTTGACGGTCGTTAGTGTGTGTGTGAAAATTGTACCTGATCTGTAGACACAACACTCAGTAAAACATTAGAGGTTAGCTATAATCAAAATCGTGCAAAATTGAAAGCTATCTAACCAAGCGATTTACTGCCTTCTAATAGGTGCGAGATTAATGTTCTCAGATTATAATCGAGATCAGTGACCTAGATGACACCTAAATGAAGGATTTGAATGCAATTGATCTAGATATGAGATTGAATGCAATTAATCTAATTTTTTTGAATTTTCTATGCAATAAGAATGATAAAATGATATGAAACTATCTATATGAAAAACCTGATATGAAACTATCTAAGAATGATATGAAATATGAATGCAAAAATAAGATTGATCTCACAAAGATGTCGATTTGCAAGAGCTTTGATTCTTCAATTCCAATTCTCCAGCGTGATTGTGCAAAAATATGAGATGATTTGTGAAGAGCTGAAGCCTTGGTTTTATAGAAATCCGGGGCTTTGGAGATGCATGGGAAAAGCCATAAATCACTCAAATTAACTCATCTTGATTTTTGAGTTATCTGATCATGAAAGATAGTTAATTCTCAAAATCATGCAAAAATAGCTTTTTAACTCAAATTAGAGTTTAGATCAGCTTTTTGAACTCCAAAAAGATGTTGAGTTCCAAAAAGTCAATAACTTGCATTGATTTTATGATTTAGAGTTTAACTGTTTCTTTTGAATATGCATAATAATTAAGAATTAAATAAATAAATAAAGTGATTTATCCTCAACTCAACTGATTTTTGAAAATAAATAATTAATTTATGGGTTAATTAACTATTTTACCAAACTTTTTATTAAAAAATATATTATTAAATAATGACAACATGTTTTAATTAATTAAATAAGAATTTAATCAATTAAAGATAGGAATTTTGATCTATTTTTAAAATTAAATAATACAATTAATAATAGATAGAATTAAATTTAATTAAATAATTAAGTGGCAAATATTAAATCTAATTAATTAAATATGAAAATATTCAATTAATCAAACTTAGGATAAATGTGATTTATTGCCAAATAATCATTAAATTAAAGATAATTAAGATAATTAGGAATATTGCTAGGAATATTCCCCGATGCAAAATTTAAGATAATCAATTATGATTCGATGATGTTTAGATGTGCCTTAGATTAGGACTTTGATGTCAATTTTGTGAAGAGCTGAAGCCTTGGTTTTATATGATTTGTGAAGAGCTGAAGCCTTGGTTTTATAGAAATCCGGAGCTTTGGAGATGCATGGGAAAAGCCATAAATCACTCAAATTAACTCATCTTGATTTTTGAGTTATCTGATCATGAAAGATAGTTAATTCTCAAAATCATGCAAAAATAGCTTTTTAACTCAAATTAGAGTTTAGATCAGCTTTTTGAACTCCAAAAGGATGTTGAGTTCCAAAAAGTCAATAACTTGCATTGATTTTCTGATTTAGAGTTTAACTGTTTCTTTTGAATATGCATAATAATTAAGAATTAAATAAATAAATAAAGTGATTTATCCTCAACTCAACTGATTTTTGAAAATAAATAATTAATTTATGGGTTAATTAACTATTTTACCAAACTTTTTATTAAAAATTATATTATTAAATAATGACAACATGTTTTAATTAATTAAATAAGAATTTAATCAATTAAAGATAGGAATTTTGATCTATTTTCAAAATTAAATAATACAATTAATAATAGATAGAATTAAATTTAATTAAACAATTAAGTGGCAAATATTAAATCTAATTAATTAAATATGAAAATATTCAATTAATCAAACTTAGGATAAATATGATTTATTGCCAAATAATCATTAAATTAAAGATAATTAAGATAATTAGGAATATTGCTAGGAATATTCCCCGATGCAAAATTTAAGATAATCAATTATGATTCAATGATGTTTAGATGTGCCTTAGATTAGGACTTTGATGTCAATTTTGTTCGATTTGTCGATGTAGGAGGTTAATGAACTTATAGCCCATTTTTGGGGTATTATAGTTAGGACATCAAATTTAGGCTCATGGTTGCTAATGTCAGCATATCTCTACCATTTTTTTTGTTTTTTGGAGGTACCTGGGCCTTTTTTGCAATATCTTGAGCATACGGTATCGGATTTTTGACTTCTTTATATCGTCGGAAAGCTCTTTCCAAGCTAGATCCAATGGAAAAGGTTGGATTCTTTGTTTTTTCCATTTTTATGGCATTTTTTTCTATCAAATTCTGATGTTTGTTTTTGCCTTCCAAGAGCCATATCTCACTCATCCGGACTCCTTTTTGGCCAAACAAGATATCATCGGAAAGATGGTTCAATGAATTTTGTAGTGGTAGGGGTCTTTTATCCAAATTCTACTCCAAGTTCTTTCTCCTCTGAGTTTTTCACTTTCACACTCTGGTGGATTACTTGGGTTCTACAAGTCCTTTGATCTCTTCTTCTGTTCTTCTGGCCCACTCTTCTTTCTGACTTTTGAGCATTGTATGCTTCTCTTCTGTAGCATTTTTTTTTCTGTAAATGCACTAAGATAAAGTGTCTGCTTCTGCATTTCTGGGATCTTGTACACCTTGTGTTTGTTTATGCTCGCACTCAGTTATAAAGTGTCATGGGGGGTTATGATGTTTTTCCTTTTGTGCTCATCTACCTTTGTCAAGTGAGCGTACCTTCCATGAAATTAGCCCATGATATGTGTCGGTGACACCGCCCTTTATCTTATGCTTGTACTTCTGTTGCACTGTTGGTGTTCCTGATTCTTCTTCGTGCAAATGTTTTTGGCATTGCATTTCAGTGTTCCTGTCACCCCTCTCCTTGTTTAGCATTATGGGGGGTTCACCTGTTGGCTCTATTGCTTCCTTGGTTTGGTTGAGTGATCTACGTATTTAGTCTTTGTTCCTATGTACTAGGTAGATGCAGTGGCTAGGCACCTATGCATTTTGGTGAGATAGTTCATCTACTATATAGACACTCATTCTTTCCTACTTTGGAGGTCACCTCTTCAATTGATCAACTCTTCAGACTTTGTCTTCTCTACCTGGTCATGCACTATTTCAGTGGGGGTTCCAGTAGTTTCTTCTGACAGTGTTTGCAGCTTCATGCTTCGGAGATGCTTCATGCTCTTTCTTGTTCCTTTCTTTGGGACATTCCCTAGATTGGAGGCTTTTTTTCCTTCATCTAGTTTACTTTCTTATACTTGGGTACCTGATCAAGCCTTGTTGTCGGGACCCATCTTTCCTACTTTCTGTAGTAGTCTCCTTGGTTTTGCTTCTCCCTAAGCTTATCTTAAGGGGGGGTGTTAGAGTAATAGTCTTTTGGGTTATTAATTAAATCATTTTGATCTAATTAGTAACTCACCTATTCACTCTAGTTGCTTAAGCCAACCTTAGGGTTTCCCTTTTAGGGTTTCATGATTCCTTTTATAAGGATTCACCTCTTTGTATTTTAGGGTTAGATTATTCAATGCATTGTTCATAATAGATATTGTTCTTTTGAATGTGCATATGATGTCTCTGGCTTTTTGGCCTCCATGATTTTCTTGCTTTCTATTCTTTGCTTCTTCCATGTGACAGGGTTATGCATGCAGGTGTTCTTAGGAGATTAGTTTTTCACCTAATCTAACAGAACATGTGACCAAGCTCTGATACCACTTGACACAAGTAATAGTTTCTATTGCACCAAAAGATCAACTTGTTAATGCCTAATACAATCATTAGACTTATATAAGACACAAGACGTGACTAAGCTAGGTCATGAGTCCTGAGGGTAGTGCTGACCATTATGCCAAAAAAATGTTCAATTGTCAAGGTTTTGGAAAATCGTGAGCCTCCTATCTCTGGTTTGGATAACTAGCCTTGAGCAATAAGAGAATTGTATTTTTTCTTATCTCCCTCATATACCTTATTTGCTTCTGAGAAATTCCAAGGTTCATAGGGTTCTCTATGAGGGATTTTTAGAGCTACTATGAGTGTTTCTTGACTAATTCTTACTAAAATCTCTCATGAGGCATCTTTAATGCACCTACTCTTAGCATCATATTTGGTTGTGCATTCTAGTACAAGCTCAAGGCATTTTAGGGTTGGGGGAAATGCGGCAACTTCCATTAACCTGCTTCCAGCCATCTTTTTAGAAAAAGATCCTTCAGAAGCATTACTAACTCTCTCACACAATTCTGTCAAACTCACATTAACTAGGGAAGTGTCACAAATGTCTGGGAGAGAGATCAGTAAGCGAGTTTTGCTTTCAACTTTCAGAATCTTGGGGTGAAAAAGAGGCATTTTAACATAAAAAGAAGAGAAACTTCACAAAATATAGTAACAATCTTCCTTTATAAATTAAAAGTTGTAGAAAAAAGGATAACTCACCAGTCAACTTCACACAAATTCTCTGCAATTCTCTTACCATGAATTCCGCTGCTCCCTTCCTCCAAAAGAAAATGATAATCAAATTCTAATAAAGGCTTCAATTTATTAACAAGGCTTGGTAAAAATATTGGATAGATTTGTGCAGGATGAAAGGAATAAATACATTTATGTAAGAGATTATTGATGTGACACATTAAGCTCTTCTCATTAATTCTCATGTCAAATTGGTACAAATCTCTCAACTTTCAATAATGTTTCCTGATTACCACACTTTAAAATGATGACCCCCTTTTGTACTATGTCGCCACCTATCATACATTATATTACGGCATGCTTGTACTATCCCATCAAATCTAGTGACTTCGCATGATAAACTTCCTATAGTTCTAATTTGGTAATGATGCTTCTTGAAAAGGAACTTTCCTATGTAAGAAATAACCATACTTCCAAAATATTCCATAATTTGGACCTTACACTCGAACTTGAACTTGAACCTGATAAGGTTCAAGGTTCAAGTTCAACTTTCAAAACCTAACAAACCAACAACCAGGAACCTTGTGGATGAGGACATACTAGTAACTTCCAATGGATCTTGAACTTGAACTTGAACTTGACAAGGTTCAAGTTCAACTTCGACATAGACCTTTTTATTGACAAAGACCAAACCCAAGAGTGAAGAAAAAGACAAGGGTAACAACTGGCTCCTATTGGGGACTAGGACTCTTCAGGACTGAGGATGAACTTAGAATCATTGGTTTCACAAAATAGACTTTGACTTAATCAAGGCAAGGGAGAATAAACATAACAAAACTTTCTACACCTACAAACACAACCCAAAATAGTATATACAAGGAGAAAAGAAACTTAAAGCTGGAAAAGCTTAAGGTCCTATCTATTATAAGACAAGGGTAGTTCATCTCCATCAACATACCTTAGCTTGAATGCATTAGGACCCAAATCTTGATAAATCTTGAAAGGACCTTTCCAAAGAGATTCAAACTTACCATGTGCTCCACATGGTTCACAACGTTTATCCCAGAGTAAGACCTTGTCTCCTTCCATGAATTTGAGCGGTCTGGCACAGAAATCAAATATTTCTTTCACCTTAAGTCGATGACTGGTTATATGATCCACCAATTCATCTCTTTCTTCTTCAATTTTGGATAAGCACATAATCCTCTTTTCTAGTGAATTCTGGAAAACTTCATTTTCAATACATCTTTGCAACTTGGTGGAAGCTAGTTCAAGAAGAAGTTATAACTGAGCCTCAACTCCATAAACTAGCTCAAAAGGATACATTCCAATGGACCTTTTTGGTGAATTTCTATCTGCCCACAAAGCTTCATAGAGTCTTTTATGCCAATCTTTTCATCTTTCTTCTACAAGCTTTCTTATAATATTAATCAGGTTTTTATTTGTGAACTCGGCCTATCCATTTCCCTGAGGGAAATAATCTAAAGAATGAAACAAATTAATTCCATGATCATAGCATAAAAGTTGAATTTCATAGGATGAAAAATTCTAAGCATTGTCAGTCACTATCTTGAGCGGAACCCCAAATCTTGTAACTATGTTCTCCTTCAAAAATCTGCACACAACTTCAAACATGGTCACCTTTACCAGCACAGTTTCAACCCATTTGGTGAAGTAATCTATGGTCGTGAGAATATGAGTATGCCTTCCACTCAAAATTGGATTAATTGGACCAATGAAGTCAATTCCCCACTGTTGAAAGGGTTCTTCAATGACTACAAGTCTCAATGGAAAAGTAGCTAAATGAGGTTTTCCCAAAAAAAAATTACACTTTTCACAACCTGCCACCCATTTGTATTTGTCTCTAAACATCCCTAGCTAGTAATAGAAATTTCTCAATATTTTAAAATCTATCACAAATGATGAGTAGTGTCCTCCACAAGCTTCATTGTGAAATTCCTGTAGTAGCTTCTATTGTTGGTCTTTATCTAGACATTGCAAGAACATCCCATCTATCCCCTTTTTGTATAAGACATCATCCACAATGACATACTTTGTCGCTTTAAGTCATATATTTCTCTTTTATTTACTTGAGAGATGATTCGGAGGCTCTCCAAAGGTCAAGGAAAATGCCACATCTGAGAACCATGAATCAGTCATTCTGACAAAGAGGCAATTAGGAAATTTCTGATCTCCCTTATTTTCGGCCATTAGTTTGCATAAACCCTAACCTCTAACTAGTTTGGTGGGTTTAATTTCTAGATCAAATTCTTGCACTTTCTCTACCCAAGTAGCTTTTTTATTTACAACTACCTCTTATTGTGTGAGGATACTTTTGACAACAAAACTTGGAACAAACACTATGGAGTGAGAATGAAGAATGTAATACTTCCTTCACCACCGCGAACGCCTATTTCTTAGTTTTGGAATAACATAGCTCATGTTTTTTTAATGGTGGACTCATAAAATAAATAGGAACCTCTTCATCCTTCTCATTCTTCTGCAACAATACTCCAGACGTGGTATGCTCTGAGGCATAGCAATAAATTATAAAATATTTTTTAAATTCTGGGTGTATCAAGGTTGGGGCTTGAGCTATGGCTCCTTTTACCTTTTCAAAATAATTTATTTTCAGTTCATCTAATTTGAAACTATGTTTTTTACTTAATAGATCAACCATTGGCTTTTTTGTCTCAGCAAAATCAGGAACAAACTTTCTTAAGAAATTGACATGACCAAAGAAAGATTTTATGCCCTTGCAATTTAAATGAAGTCATAATTATTGAATAGCCTTCACCCTTTCTGGATCAATTTTAATACCTTCTTTTGAAACCAGGTGGCCCAGCAATTTTCCTTCTGTCACATAGAAGACAGACTTCTTTGGGTTTAAATAAACATCATGATCCCAATACCTCTATAATACCTCCTTTAGGTCTTTTAGATACTTCTTTCATCTTCTAGAAAATATTGGCATATCATCTAGGTGGATAGTGATAGTTTTATTTAACAAGTGACCAAAGGTGGAATTCATAGCCCTCTATAATGTAGCTCCAGCATTAATCAGTCCAAAAGGAATTCTTCAATAGGTGAATGTGCCCCGAGGTGTGGTAAAAGTTGTCTTATGTTGATCTTCATCTGTAACACTGATCTAGTTGTATCCTGAGAAGGCATTGATAAATGACATCATTTTTGAGCCAACAACAATCTGAAGGATCTGATCCATCATGGGTAAAGAAAAGTTGTCCTTCAGGCTCAATTGGTTAAGATTTCTAAAGTCCACACAAATCATTATTTCTCCACTTCATTTCTGTACAGGAACTATATTTTCCACCCATGTCGAGTGGTGTATAGGGAAGATTATGCCTCCCTGAAGCATTTTATCAACCTTTTTAAAAATAGCATTAGCTACTTTTGGATTATAAGTCCTTAATTTTTTATAAAAAGGAGACGTCCTTGGTTTTAAAGGAATGTGATGTGTGAAATGTTCCTGTCTAAAATTCCTCAAATCATCATAGGACAAGGCAAAAACATCTCTTTATTCTCTTAATAGCTTTGTGAAATGGCTCTTCTCATCGACATCACAACATACCCCTAGGTTCACCAATTTTGTGTTATGCTCATCTCCAATGTTTATCTTTTCATATTTGTTAGAAGGAAAATCATCTGATTTGATAGCTTGATTTATTAAACAGTCCCTTATATCAAAAATTTTCTCCAATTCCACTAATCCTTTAGGTATCGAGTTACCTTTAAGTTGAAACACTTCTTCTAGTGGGCTAACATCTTTATTTGGACAAAATTCATGACATTCAGACTTTGATCCTTCAAAATAATTAGTTGAAAATTTGTCCAACCCTTGCAGGAATTCATTAATGTGGGCATCATCTTTAAAAAATTTCTAGGAGAGAGCATTGTCAGTTACATTGGGCCTATGTATTACTTCAATTGTATAACAATCTTCTATAAAGTCTGGATGTGGGATGAACAGGGAGGTTGATCCTACAAGGGCATCATCTCTTGAGTTATATTCTCTTGGGATAGATTCAATCAAGAAGACATCAAACCATTCCACCTCACCCCAAATCCTATTTCTATAATGTTTTAGCCTCTCATTCTTTACATAAGATAAATTCCTAACCTTTTTTATGATCAATTTTGCATCCCCACAAGCTCTCAATATCTTAATCCCCTTTTTTCTTGCTTCCTCCAGACCTAACAGCAAAACCTCATATTCTATTGTATTATTTGTTTTCTCAAACTCCAATTTAAATGAAAAGGGGAGTTTGAGTCCAAAAGGGGAAATAAGAACTACACCTACTCTTGATCATGTGGTAGAACAACTACCATCAAACTCAAGAACCCAAGGAATATCTTCATTTGTTGAAATAGGTCCTATAACATCATTCTCAAGCATGATAACATAGTTAGGAAAATTTGACTCTTAATACAAGATTTGAGACTTGGGGTCTTCTAAGGGAAAGACGGTATCTTGGACTTAGGTTTACGGAGTAGGGAAACCTTCTTATTTCCTATAGGAACAATAGACTGAGACCAATCCAATTTTAGCTAAGCACCTAACTCCCTACAAAAGGTTTTACTTAGGAGCATTCAATATCTAGTCGGAATATCTGCAACTAGAATTGTTAGCTTCAATCTTTTTTCAGGCAAGGTTGCTAGTGCAACCTGAGCGTCCTTGATTTGACCTATTAGTGGGACTTGCTTTGAATCCATAGAATAGCATTGAAAAAAAGTGGCATTCATGGGAAGGTCTAATGCCTTAGCTACAAAAGAGGGCATGATATTATCTAAAGCCCCATAATCAATAATACAATTATTCAGCTTGAAACCATGAATAAATAAAGACACATAGAAGGGTTCCATGTTTCAAGCTAGAGGAAATAGTAGAGGTTGGGTTTTCTACACACTTCTATTCCATTTTAGCTTCTTCATTCACATTCTCCCCTTTAAAACGGGCATTATTGGTTTGTTGGGATTTAGTTTCAATAGAAGAACCTTTAACATCATTAACCAATCTGTCTAGCTCTTGAGGATTCAATTTTAGGTAGTTCATAGGAGAAATTTGTATTCTATAAGATTTACAAAAATCTATTATATTAAAAGGAGATTCATATTGAGACCTTTTTAAAATTTGAACCTCCAAACCGTTTGCCTTTGGGACCTTGTGATTATCACTAGCTTGGCTTCCAATATCTTTAGTTGGTGGTGCAACCAAAGGTGTTGTCAACCAACTATTTGCTTTCCCTCCAAGTTGATTTCTTGTCAAGACTGAACAAGAAGGATCCCCTAAAGTTACCAATATGTTACCACCTCTTTCAGAATCTAATTTGTATTCCAGGTAGAAATTTCTAGAGCCGCCAGGCATTTTAGAGGATATATCTTCAATAGTCACTTTTGTTGCAGCCTCTTTTCTAGCTTCAAGTTGTTCATAGCATATATTTTTAGGACATGAAGTCCCTTCATGTTCATTGGTGAGATGAAAAATTCACATGTTACTTTTTCTTGGAGCGGTTTTAATTTGGAGTCTTTTTTGTATAGCAGGTAAATTGAATTGCTTTCCAGTGTTTGAAGTCCCTTGGTTTGGATATTTGTGTTGGATGTCTTGATAAGGACATACGGTCTTAGGTAACTATCACTTGAATATTGTTATCAGGTCATTCATTAATCTTTGTATCAGAGGGTCTGATGAGGAGGAGGTAGAGGCCTGAGAACTAGGTTTATGTACATCCTTTCTCCATTTACTAGTCATGATTAGATCATCTTCCAATTTGATAGCAAGCATTTGGGTAGCATCTAAGGTGGTTGGCTGAGCTCTTTTCAAATGGAATGCAACATCAGGAGGAATGGCATTCAAGAAGAACCCCTTTTTATTTTCACCACTAGGTCTACTCATAGTTGGGATCTTTTGAATTGCCTTATTAAATCTCACTACAAATTCTCGCATTGGTACTTTAATTTCTTTCTTCATTTGGCTTAACTAAATTAAAAGTGAGTTGGCATCATCAGCCGATTTAAATATGGCTTCAAAAGCCATTTTCATAGTATCTCATTCAATGATAGAGGCATGAGGTAGATTATAGAACCAATCTTCTGTTGCATCTGTCAAGGTCTGAACAAAAAGTCTCATAGCTACATCCTAAGTGGCAACAACTAAGACTCTATTGGAAATATTCAAGACTAGGTAGGTTACTGAGAGGGGAGGGGTGAATCAGTAACTTCAAAACTTTTACAAATTTTAGATCTCAACCATTTTCTTAATGACATTAGATTGATAAGCTAACTGTATGCATGAGTAACAGAAAGAATAAAACATTCATAACACTTTGAACACAGAGATTTGGTGACCCAAAAACCTTCCAAATAGAAAGTAAAACTAGGGTGGGGATGAAACCCACTAAACTTCAATATTGCAGTATAAATTTTGTCGGTTAAGGCTTACAATGATCACTTCTGATGATCTGCCCTGTTAGGAGCAATAAGGACTGCTAGGTCCACCTTGTTAGAGGATTTACAAACATACAAAGAAGTATGCACTCGGTTAAGAGATTTTGCAAAGACTGTTAAGTCTACCCAGTTAAAGGATTTGGGGCTGATTCACCTATTAGGATGAAACAGTAGATCTCTTACTTGCAACTGTGCTTGCTGATTGAGATTCTCTGATGTACTGATCACCTTCTGTGATAGATATGTCTCTGCTACTTCTTAAACTGTTGTATCCCTTTGTAATTCGCTTATCTCTGCCTTTCTTCTATTTTTCACTTCTTCCTTTTTCGCACTTTGGATATGATACAAAAACATTGTTTATATATCAATCCAAAATAATTACAAAACAATAGCAAAGTCAGCTCTAAACAAGAAAACACAAGTATTACTGAGTTGGCCCAAATATAGTGACTCGATTACTGCAAACTACCTCGATGACTTTTTGATACTCAGCATCCACTACGTTACTCGGCATCGTCATGCACTTGGTAGAAGTGGAGGCTCGGTCCATACTAACCACTCGGTTGTAGTTTCAAACTCGGTATATACTCAAGACTCGGTAGATATAGTGTCACTCGGTAGAGACTAAATTCCCTGTTTACCATGCTAGCACTTGGTAAATGCTACTCATCTCATCACTCGATGAAGATAACTTGGTAAGCACTATTCTGCTTGGTAAACACTGTTCTACTCGGTAAACATTGTTTTGCTCGATAAACACTGTTCTGCTCGGTAAACATTATTCTGCTCGGTAAACACTATTATGCTCGGTAAACACGCAGAGTTTGAATAAGTGTTGTCACTAATGACAATCATACTTAATGCCAATAAGACTCCACATGCTATATTAAAAGCATTTAAATGATCTTTGGGGGATTTCTTTCTATCACCACTGAATTTTGGGAGGATATCCTGACCTTTAGGAAAATTACCCAAATTTGCTCCTAAACTTAGAGGGCCTACAGCTACACCCCAAGGTTGATTTTGGGCCATGGAGGGCAAGATGATGTTTAAAGGTTGCAAATTAATGAAGGAAGGAAATAAGGTTTCTGGTGACACCAAGAATTGAAATGAACTTACAGGAGATGTTTTTGTGGGGGAGGAAGATCTACTAGTTGTCTTGTAGCATCTTTCTCTGGAAGGAGTTTGGGGTTTAAAGTCAAGTTTTTCTAGGTCTTCAAAGTCTGTGTCAATTAGACCTCTTACCTGGTCTCCTCTAGTGTATCTTTATCTACCAGTTCCAAGAAAACTCAATTGGCTCTGGCTATCATGTTTACTACAACTGCTTCTTGAGCAATGGATATACCTCTCAATATTTCACCAATTTCTTCCTCTCTCTCGAACACTTAGTGGATCTAAAGATATTATTGGTTACTTCTTCTATTTATCTAAGAACATGCATTCAAATCTAAAATGAGATCCTCTTGTGTGTCTTGGAAACCTAAATTCAGCTATAATACTAGTTGTTCACCTATGATAGGAAAAACCATTTTATCATATAATAAGCATTCAACTCCTTAGTAGAGTCACCAAAAATTGTTAGTGAATAGTTTTTCCTTTCTTAAGATTTATCTAAATATTTTCACTAAACAGAAAGAAAAAGATAAGCACAACACTAACAATTGAGTCTCTATAATAGCAAACTCTCTATAATTTTTCAAGGTGTAGCTTCCTTGCTAGAAAGTATTCAATTCAATCTTATCTATAAAAGAATGTTAATTATGGGTATTTTTTACCATAAAATACTTAAGGTGGTACATTCAATTCATCAATATGAAAAGAATGTGCAAGTTAAAGAACAATTTAAATCTGATAACAATAATTATCCACATACTCCAAACTAAAATTTCTAAACAAATTAGCTTTGTTGATTCATATATAGGATTTACTCATATAACAAAGAAGCTTCTTCACATATGATTCATCTCCACAAGAAAATAGATGATATGCATGGATGAACAATAGTATTCATTACTTCAAAAGCTTAACATATATATATATAACCACAAGATTTTACATACATTCTATCACACCAGTTTTTAACAAAATTAAAGCATAGATTTTAAAAAGTAGTTTTCAAAATCTCAGAGAGTCGACCCTCTATAAGTTTTTAGTCTTCAAATATATAGCCACGTAGGGCTACAAACCAACCATAGTTAATACTACCTCACTAGAGGTAAATATTTTTTAGTTAAAATAACTAACTTAGAGTGTAAAGAAAAAAGTGGGACTATCGCGTGAAACAACTTTTGAATCCATCCAAGTGTCCACCAGAGCTAAGGCATTGAGGTTGAGCCAACTGAGCCACTTTCCAATTCTCATACATGATAGTAAATGTAGAGATGACTTGTTGAGGTAAGCAATTCTCTGCTTCCATACTTCCTTATCCTTTCAAATTTGTGCAACTTTCCCATCATGCATTTCCAGATGTTTCTGCTAGATCAAGAGCATTGATTCCATGTGTGCAACCTTATAAAAATCTTGTACAGTAAGAATTTTCATTTCCTTGAGTTCATCAAACCTTACTCAAACATTTTCGATGACCTTCTCACCTGGTCTGATTGACTCCTTTTCCTCCAAACACTATTTATCAATCCAGTCAATATCACTTAGGATTATATCCTTTATTATCTCCAGCTCTTTAAGTAGATCTTTAACTTCAAAAATTCCATGTGCCATGGCTTCATTCCTCCATTCAATGCATTCCTTCAGGTCTTGTCATCCAAACTTGGAACTGGTCTTTCAACAAGAAACTTTTGTAGGTCGTATTCCCAAATTTCTTCCATCCATTGGATTTCCTTTACCCAACTTCCCTTTTCATTTTCCTAACTTTCAACACTTTCTCCAACCTTTTTAATAAGGTTATTGGCCTCCTTCTAGGCTTGATTCGAGCATCCTAAATGTTTGATGGCCTTATATTTAACATATTCAATCCAGTTTTCAAATGTTTTGGTAATTGCCTTATTTCTCAACACTTGATTTAGGAATTTTTGGTTGACTGGAGACTTTACATCGATTGACACTGGCATTTCTCTCAATGGAAGAGGTTCTATATGTTGAATAGCATGAATGTATTGAGCCATATTTTTCATTTCTTCCTTCATTTCTTATTTATCCTTGGCGTCCTTCCATACTCTGTTAGCGATCTTCCTATTTGACACTTCAAATATCTTCATATTTTCTACTCTATTGTCTTTCCCCAAGTCAATCTTTGACACTTGATAATCCTGTGTAGAGACTTCTTTGTTCCCTTTATCATTTACTAGCTTAGAAATCTTTGCCACCCAATGACCAGTATCCTTATCAAACTCAATTCTAGATTTTGTCTTGGGTTTTTTGACCTTTGGGGTTTTATCCAAGCATTTACTTACCACATCTTCAATTGGAAAAGACAACGACATGACACTCTTTTTCTTGGAAATAGAATTTTCCAACTATTTCAGAGCTATGGTGGCTTTCTTTGGTGTCTCATGGATGCTCAGAATAGAAAAGGGAGTCCATTGGAGTGTTATATGTATTACCCTAAACCTATTGGTTGTCAGACATACTGGGTGAACTAAAATCTAGAACTAGCTCTTCTTGTTGTTTGGTTTCAAGAGAATCCAAGTCTACTACAACACTGGAATTCAGTACAGGTTCCTTTTCTTTTTTCTTTATTTGGCTACTTGAACAGGTCATCTCTGTGGTAGGCTTAGCTTGAATTTGAACTTGAACTTCAGGGCTAACTAGTTCAACTTCAAGTTCAAGATTACCTACAGAAAATTTACCAACAACAGATTTAGTTGAAACAAAAGCTTTATTTGAGGAATTTTTTTTTTTTTATTTTATTTTCTTTCTTGAGGACTAAGAAATAATCTTAGGAGATTTATTTTCCTGAAGCCAATTTTCTTTCCTTTTGATCACATTGGTTGTCCTCGACTATGAGTTATCCTCTTCTACTTTTTTCCAATCGATCTCTGGGATAGGAAGAGCTTCAACTTGCTCTAGGAATTGAGGATCAAGAACATCCACATATTCATCCTCTTCAACACCATCTGTATCAAAATCAACCTAAAAGTGATAACATGCCTCAAATTCATCCTAGACTATAATCTTCTTATGACTTCCAGATCATCCAAGCAATTAGCCCAATAATCCTCAAGTTCTAGAATATGCATGAATGTGGAAGGAACATTCAGGTTCATTTTGGCAAAACCTTTGTATTCAAAACTAGCTCTAGGGATGTAAGATTTTAATTTTAAGGCATGAAGCTCACCTTCCATTACCAAGGTGTCTTGGAAGCTTTTAAACCTATAGTAGCCTAACTCAATGGGAAATAGGACACCTGAGGACTTTTTGGAACTTCCTAACTTCTGTTCTACAATAACCAGCTATCTACAAATTTCCATCAAGATTAAATTATTGAAACAATATCTGGGTAGTCTCAAAGGCTCTTCATCAAATGCCCCAACCCTAATATAGGTGAACTCAAGAAATTGCATAAATTAACACCTATAAACATTCACCACTCACATAGCTTCCTCTATGAGTCTACTATTTTCCTTCCCACGCAGCTCAAAGACTAGCTTACCCAAGAATACATCATTAAATATGTTGAATTCTTCCATAAATCTCTCCCTCTGCAAATATTTGTAGTAATCATAAATTTTCATATCATTTTTCCAAGGCTCATGGGGTAGAGCCTCCCATTTTTTACAACAGGGAAGAATACAGATCAAGTAGGAAGTCATGTAAAAAGGAGTCAAATTGGTTACATTTAAGAGTTGTCTTTTAAGTTTCTTGGTGATCAAATCAGCCCAGTCGATAAACTTTTCCCCTCCAAAAATATTTTGAATGAAGCAATACATCCAGTCTTCCCAATGGAAGGAATGCTCATTTCCTTTAACTTTGTTCAAAAGGAAAACAATATCTGCAATTTCCTTATGAAAATGTTCAATTGTCAAGGGTTTGGTCAACCATGAGCCTCCTTTCTCTAGTTTTGACAAACAGCTTTGATCAATAAGAGAATTGTATTTTTTCTTATCTTCCTCATATACCCGAGTTACTTCTGAGAAAGTTCAGAGTTCATAGGGTTCTCTGTGATGGATTTTTAGAGTTGTTATGAGTGTTTCTCAACTAATTCTTACTAAAATATCTCATGAGGCATCTTTAATGTACCTACTCTTTGCATCATATTTGTTTGTGCATTCTAGCACAATCTCAAGGAATGTTAGGGTTGGGGGAAATGTGGCATCTTCCATTAACCCTCTTCCACTCATTTTTTTAGAAAAAGATCCTTCTGGAGCATTACTAACCCTCTCGCACAATTCCATCAAACTGACATTAACCAGGGAAGTGTCACAAATGTCTAGGAGAGAGATCAGTAAGAGAGTTTTGCTTTTGAATTTCAGAAGCTTGGGGAAAAAAGGGGCATTTTAACAGAAAAAGAAGAGAAACTTCACAAAATATAGTAACAATCTTCCTTTACAAACTGAAAGCTATAGAAAAGAGGATAACTCACCAATCAACTGAGCATAAATTTTTTGTAATTATCTTACCACAATTTCTGTTTCTCCCTTCCTCCAAAAGAAAATGATAATCAAATGCTAATAAAGGTTTCAATTTATTAACAAGGCTTGGTAAAAATCTTGGATAGATTTGTGCAGGACAGAAGGAATAAATGCATTTATGTAAGAGATCATTGACATGACACATTAAGCTCTTCTCACTAATTCTCATGTCAAATCAACACAAATCTCTTTGTTCCCAATAATGTTTCCTGATTACCACACTCTTTACAATGATGACCCCCTTTTTTACTATGTCGACAGCTATCATACATCATATTACAGCATGCTTGTACTATGGACCATCAAATTCGGTGACTTCGCATGACAAACTTCCTACATTTTTGATTTGGTAATGATTCTTCTTGAAAAGGAACTTTCGTGCGGAAGAAATAACCATACTTCTAGAATATTCCATAATTTGGACCTTACACTTCAACTTCAACTTGAACCTAACAAGGTTCAAGGTTTAGGTTTAACTTTCAAAAACTGACAAACTGACAACTGGGAACCTTGTGGACTGGGACATACTAGTAACTTAGATCTTGAACTTGAACTTGAACTTGAAAAGGTTCAATTTCAACTTCAACATAGACCTTTTTACTGATAAAGACTGAACCCGAGAGTGAAGAAAAAGATGAGGGTAACAACTAGGATGGAGCTTTGGTGAAGCTAAGTAGAGGTTCGAACTTACTAATGTTGAAAAAGTAGTAGATGAGTTATGGTTAGGGTTGAAATGCCACTTGAACCCAAAGCTAGTTGGTTCTCTCTAAAATGCATTGAGGCACAATGGTTGACTAGATCTTCTAGGGGTAAATCATTTTTTTGGTGTGGGCTTCATGAGCGACACCAAATGGAGACAAACTCTAAATACTAGAGATAAACAAGGGTCAACTAGTGAGATGATGGGGGATAAGTTTCATCATTGAGAGGGAAACAATCTAGATCACCAGCTAAGGCCCCTAAATGATTGTTGATTGATGAAGGAGGTAGGATTTCATCCAACCATCACAAAACATATCACATCCTTGAAGGATGAAGGTATGAAACAAAATTTTGACATGTACATACACTTTTTTCCTATCTTTGTCATTGATGTCAAAAGGGGAGAAGTAGATGGAAAAATTATATATAGGAGTTATAAAGATATATATAGGATTATATGGAGTATATACAAAGGGGGAGTCAGTATGTATAAGATGATAAAGTGTAGATGATCCACAAATTTTTCACACGTAATTCTCATAGGCCAAATGTTGAAGATTTTTTGTAGCTATGCATACTTAGCCAATTTTTCATCTATGTTTCCATCAATGCCAAAGGGTGAGATTGTTGTAAATTTGGTTAAGGGGATATGATAGGGTTTTCATTTATGGAAACATATAGATACATTTTGGTCAGTTATACTTTAACTGAAGGATGGACAAGGGATACTTTAAAATTGTTTAAGTATAAGGCAGTTTACAATAAACATGCACAAAGATATATTTAGCGGGGTTTACTATGGATAGTTGTACTTTAGCAAGCTTCAATAAAGATATTATGAACATCATTTATGATGTGCACAATCACACTATAGAAGATACCATGTTTTGGTTATGATTTTTGAAGTTTTTCTAAGATAGTATGTATATCATAGAAATAGGACAAGTTAGAGTATATCGAGTTTTGGTTAACAAATTATATTTTTATTATGAAATTAAGTTATGGATTAGTTTGGGATGACATCCTAGATTTCCATCCTAACATGATATAATAAGATATTAAATTTTTGGTAACATATACTTAAGTTGGAAGCTGACTGGTTAAAGAGAAAGGTATAAAGGAATGCACTTTTGTTTGAGCGAGATGGCCAATTGTATTGTAATGATATGATTGACATATGTGCACTTTATATGCTATGTGGAGATGTGAATTTGATGATTAAAATAGAGAAGAATAGTTGTATGATTGATTGTATGCAAACACTTACAACGACTGACTAGATATTGAAGATATCGACAACAGTAAAAGTTTTGTATTGTGAAGTGGTATTTGTACTTTATGTGTAGTGAACACTTTGTATAATTAGTAAGATCTATTTTTCTATTGTATGATTGACTCCTCATAGGATCAAAGGCTTTTAACTGGGCCTAGTCCTCTCACAATGATAGATACACTATGCAAATATAATAGACTCTTAACAGGGTCAATATCTTTCACAAGATACTTTTATTAGTGGATTATTTTATGGGTACCATCCCCACCAGGTTTTTCCCTTGGCCGGGGTTTCCCTAGTTAAAAAAATATGGTGTTATGTGTTTCACTATGTTAAGCTTGATTTTACTTTTCAATACTTTACTATATGAATGCATAAAGATAGTAATCAACATCCATAGTTTGGCAGAAAGGTGTTTAATCACTATAACTGATTCACCCCACTCTCAATTATACTAAGGGATCTTTACTTTATAAAAAAAAACATTAAATAACACATTAACACTAGTATTTAACATAGAAACCCAATTCGGGTAAAAACTAAGTTACGATAATTATCACCCACAAAAATAATTCACTCTTCTGAAGTGAGCTCAGTTAAGATCCAATCTTGTTAAAGATTACAAACACATTTACTAGATGTGACTCTGTTAGGTGATTTTCACCAAAGATTGACTAGATATGACACCTTATCATGAGTAGACTTATTAGAGGAGTTTAGAGCATTCGTTAGAATGCCATCTTATAAAGGATTTAGAAATAGGACTATTAAATCCACTCGGTTAAGAGATTTTATGCTACAATGGTTAGAAAGTAACAATGAAGTGATCTAATAAAATATGCAACTACCTTTTCCTATTCAGGATCTCCTTTCTACTCATTTGTCTTCTTCAATCTCTTCTTTACTGGTTGATCAACACTTACTCTTCATTTCATCACTTTCCTTTACTTGATTCACACTTTTCTTCAACTTTGTTCTACTTGGTATATCCTTCTATACTTATTTGACTATCTATTCTGGCTATCATCAAATCAGCAATATTACCATCTTGATCATCCTTTATATAAACAATTTTTTCTACTTAATCATATTCAACGCTTAATCTCATCCATTCGATCAAATCTCAAAATTCGGTAAAATGTAAATTATGAATCTTGCCAGCTCTATCTTCACCTTGGAGCTTGAAATTTTCTTGGATCTCAAATCAATCATTAAATCTTCACCATTTATCTGTACCTAATGTTTTTGATCCATTGATTTCATTAACTGACTGTTTCCTTCCTTAGAAACTTCTAAATCAATCTAGATCTTCACTCGATGTCATATTTTTCTAGATTTCTTGTTTAACTGACCAACTTCATATTATTGGTTAAGTCCATATACTCAGTTAACATTCACCCGGTTATCAACTTCTCAGTTAATTGTATCTGACCAATATCTTTACTTACCGACAACCATTTCCAGCTCGATAGAACACATTTTTTCCTTGTCTTTTCACTTCACAACTTCAATCCTTTATTGCCGACCAATATAGCTGACTTGTTTATCAATCTAACACTTCATTAAATCATGTAAAAAAATAAAATCAATATTACCTTGAAAAAGAATGATTCAACAATTTCCTATTTAATCTCACATACTTAACATCACTTGTTTCTTTCATTTCTTTACTCAACACCACATATTTCAGATTGATATGGAAACTTGTGTAAATTATTAAGCCAATAGGCTTGACATCAATGACAACATAAAAATTTATCCAATCCTTCTACATACCTTTCATTTCTTGATTACTAACCTTGTTCATTATCAACATCACAATATCAGTTGGGGTAACAATCTCCCCCTTTGGAATTAATGGCAACACATTCTATATATCTCATGTAACACATCTCACATATAAAACATACCATACAATACCAGTAATATTTATTCTTAATAATTTCCCCCTTTCTTCTTACATAGTCATCTCTCCTCATTAATACCTCTTCAGTCGTCATTCATATTTCTCCCTCATAGTCATCTCTCCCTCTTTGATATCTTTATCTCTTTTTTAATTGTTCTCTCCTTCTTTGACAACAATTCCAAAGGTACTTGTAAAACCTTAATCTGAAACTAACTATCCTTTTAGTTGTACCTTGTACCTTTCTTTTACCAATTACTTCTATTTTATCATATCTTTCTCACAATTTTAAACTTCTCCTAAAGAGTGAACATCGGCATCAACTCACAAATAGATAATTTCATAAAGAATGAATTGATGCAACTTGCATCTTTCTCCAATGAACATTAGATAGGGGAATGACCCCTAGTTTACCTCTTAGGTACTCAAAAGTATCCTTAGGTAATGGCTTTTTGAATATATCAATAATTTGTTCCTTGTATTTCACATATTCCATCTTTACTTTTTTTCTTGTACCTGTTCTCTCAAATAGTGGTACTTGATTGATATATTCTTCATCTTTGAGTGCCACCAAATTATTTGAAATAATTATAGCACTTTTATTATCACAATATATTGTCACATGACCATCTATTTCCTCATATATCCCTTCAAGCAGTTTTTTAATCTAAACAATGTTAGAATAATTGATTGCAACATCAACATATTCTGCCTCAGGAATTGACTGTGAAATGCAACTTTTTTTTTCTTATTCATGTCACTGATCTTTCTCCTAAGAAGAAATCTCCTCCACTTGTACTTTTCCTATCATCCACAATACCTTCCCAATCAGCATCAATATATACTTTCAATTCAAAATCTCCATCCTTCTTGTACCATAAACCATAGTCCTCGGTTCCTTTTAGATATCTAAATATTCTCTTTACAAAAGTCATATGTATCTCTTTAGGATTAGAAGAAGATATTTCCATAATACCAACAACATGTGAAATATCTAGCCTACTATAAACAAAATATTGTAGCTTATTGATCATGGATCTATACAGAGTTTAATTCACCTCGGTAGAGTCATCTTCTTTTGACAATTTGCATCCAATAATCATCGGTGTACCAAGCGGTCTTGAGTCTTCCATCCCAAAAAAATTTAGGATCTTTTTGATGTATTTTGACTGTGTTATGTATATGTCATCCTTGATCTATTGAATCTACAATCCAATAAAGAATTTGATTTCTCCAATCATTGACATTTCAAATTCGTTCCTCATTTCATCAACAAATGATTTACACATTGACTCATTTCCTCCAAATATGATATCTTCAACAAAGATTTTAGATATTAACACCTCATCATCAGATTCACTTTTTAAGTACACTTTACTATTATCACTAGTTCTAATGAAACCTATTCTCATTAGATATGACTGGAGTCTTTCATACCATGCTCGGGGTGCCTATTTCAAACCATACAGTGCCTTGTGTAGTTTACATAGCATGTGTTTCTGACTTTTTTCAACAAATCCTTCTGGTTACTCAATGTACACTTCTTCCAATATTCCATTAAAAGATGTAGACTTTAAATCCATTTGATAAACCTTGAAACCTTTATAGGTTGTGTATGCAAGTAGAATTCTCAGACCTTCTAGTCTAGCAACATGAGAAAATGTCTCACCATAGTCAATACCTTCTTCCTGTGCATATCCTTTGCATACAAGTATAACTTTATTCCTTATCACATCTCCATTCATTTAGTTTATTTCTAAAAATTTACTTTGTACCAATAACATTCTTATCCTTAGGTCTCAATACCAGTGACCAAGTATTGTTCTTTTCAATCTGATCAATCTCTTCTTTCATTGCATTAACCCAATCTTCTTTTTTAAGTGCACCCTTAACTAATCTAGGCTCCAATTTAGAAATCAAACATGTATTATCTCTCAACTTACTTCTTGTCATGACTCCTGCATTCTTATCTCTAACTATTTAAGTCGATGAATGGTTCCTTCTTACATACTTTGTTATTATTGACTCGATTCTTTGTTCTTCAACACTTTTTTCTCTTGGTGGGGGCTCAATTGGTTCCTAGGTTTCTTCTTGTTTCTTGGGTGGAGTACCAGAAACTCCTTCCTGTACATATAAAAATCTTTGATAATCTTCTAGTTACTTTTTGTTATCTCCTTCATTCTTATTTGCAAACTCATCAATTCTTACATTTACACTTTCCACAATTTTGTTAGTAGCCTTATTCAAACATTTATAAGCTTTTCTCTTTGTGGAGTATCCTAGGAACATACCTTCATCTCCTTTAGAATCAATCTTTCTATTCCTAGCATCTTTCAAAATGTAACACCTACTTCCAAATATTTTAAAGTAGCTAACATTAGGTGTATGCCCATACTAGAGTTCATATGGAGTTTTTTTGTACCTTTCTTCAGTTGTACTCAGTTGAGGGTGTAAACAGTAGTGCTAATGGATTATTGCTAGTATGTTTGTGCAACCTCCTTCTTAATCAACAATGTTCTCACACAATCAACTATTGATTTGTTCCTTCTTTTAGCTATGACATTCTATTATGGAGTTCTTGGTGTAAAGACTTTTCTTTTGATTCCATTTTCATTGCAGAAGATGGTAAATTCATGAGACATAAGTTTACCTCATGTATCTGATCTTAAATATTTCATTTTCTTACCTATTTCCTTGTCAACTCTTTCCTTGTACCATTTAAACATTTTGAATGTATCAAAATTTTCTTCTATAAATATTACAAACATCATCCTTGACTAGTCATCAACAAATAAAATAAAATATCGATCACCATAATAACTTTGTACTTTCATAGGGCCACAAAGATCGGTATGAACAAACTCTAATATACCATTAGATGAGTAAGAATTTCTTGAAAAGCTTGATTTTTTCATCATACCGATCTGACATTCCTTACACATAACTTTATCTGGCCTATTCAATCTTGATAAACCTCTGACTCTTTTCTCCTTACTAACCTTAATTATGTTATCAAAATTCACATGACATAATCTTTTATGCCATAACCAAGCATCTTCACTTCTTGAAAACAAACACACATTTCCATTATAATTCAAATAGAATAAGTTACCTTTAGATTATTCACGAGTTTCAATCAAATCTCTAGCAACATCATAGATCTTCACATTTTAGTTTTGAAATTCCAATCGATGATCAGTGTTATTCAATTGTGCTACACTCAACAAGTTGTCCTTTAGTCCTTGAACCCAATAAGCATTATCATATTTTATCTTTTCATTCAACATAATGGATCCATTTCCTTTTACAAAACATGGAGCATCATTTCCAAATCTAACAAATCCTTTATCATATTCTTATAAATTTTCAAACTTATCAATATCACCAGTCATATGATTTGAATAACCATTGTTAATAATCCATGGATTAGTTTTACTAACTTAAGAAATAAAGGGATTTTTCATCTTCATACCATTCTTCTTCTGAATCATCCTTCATAGTAACATAAACCACTTCCTCACATTCTTCTATGTCATCAGATTCATCATCAGTTAGTCCTTCCTCAGCTAGATAGCATGATTACTTTCCTTTATCATTGTAGTCTCTAAACCTTCAGTATCAGTTATCCTTCTTTTCTTTATCATTATTGTCATTATCAGGAAACCTAGATGCAATATGACCAATCTTGCTGCAATTAAAATATTTTAGAGGAAACTTACCATTGTACTTTCCTTTTCCTCTTAGTAGCCTCTTTTCTAGCAGTTCTTTTAGTTCTTCTTATTCTTTTTCCTTGGTTAGTATATGATGTAGGGGCATTTGAGGTTGAGGTAGGGGAATTATGTGTCCTCGGTGAAACTACATACGTGTTTGTATTTTGGCTGGTTTTTACTCAGTTGCAGCCTTGACCAATGGTCTTGGTCATTGAAGGAAGCTCGGTCATTGAAGGAACTTGGTAATCTCTAATGCTCAGTGAAAGTGTTACTCGGTCATGCCTGCGGTGCTCGATGATGCTTGGTGAGCTTGGTGAATTCACTGATTCTCAGTAGTTCTGGCTTACCGACTAGAGTTATGTGTGATTTGTTGGGCTGAATTGGTGCATTTATTATCTGTATCTTTTCTTGGATTCTCCTAAGTGGATCTGGAGGCTGACATGTTGAATTAAATATTTGTATACAATTTGTAAGCAGACTTATATGGCATTTAATATTTGTTAGTAAGAGTTAAGGGTTTCATCTTGTCGAATTATGGCTGATGATTAGTATTTAAGGGGTGCTTGGGTAGATGTTTAGGAGGGACTTGGAAGACTTGAAGCCTAAAAGCTAAAATTGGTGAAGTTGTGGAAAAGATCTTGCATGATCTTGCAGATCAGATTTCTATCTATAGTTTGTAATAGCAGAGCTAGTGGTTTGCATACTTGGGAACAAGGAGATTGCTTGGAGGCTTGCAAGCTCAAGTTTAGATCTACCTTAGGGTTTCCATCAGCTTCTGATTATCTTCAGAACTGAACTAGTTGGAGGTTGTATTAGATCTAGTTGTGGATCTTGTAGAACTATTTCTGATTGTAATTGGCCCCAACCTAGAAGGCCTTACAGTCGGGCATGTTAATGAAAATTATTTAGAATAATTATTGTATTATCTATTGTGTTGAGTATTCCACTGTGTAATTTTGAAGATGCTCAGCCTGAACTATCCTTAATTGCATCATTCTAGCCTTGGTCTGCGTCAGGTGGTATCAGAGTAGAAGCTTTGGTCTTGTTGAAGAGTTGAAGTTGTTATGGTTCTTATCAGAGTGAGAGTTGATCTTGTGGAGTATAATTGAGCGAAGATGACCTAGAAAGGTTGATCTTACAAAGTTGATCTTGTTAATGAAGAGATCATATGATCTTGATTGTAGATTTGTAGCACTGAAATTGTGAAATTGTGCCCTAGTTGTTTGCAAGATTGCAGGTTGAGATCTAACTTTCTTACAACTTGGAAATTGTCACAAGGTGGTTGGTGAGGGTTTGTTGTAGAGGGTTTATTTTGCATATATTTAAGGATACCTCTGAGAAGATTGGACCCTATAGTTATTTCTGATCTTTGTGATACTGTGGAATCCCAGATCACAGAGAGTGAAATCAAATTTCAAATCTGAGATGGAATTGATGAAGAATGACATGGTCATCGAGATCATGAGAGTTGTTACTGGTATACCTCATAATGTTGGCACTGAGGATGGCTATGAAGAAGCTACTAAATAATTTGAACCTATTGGATCTGGTGGTGGTGACTGGAGGGATAGATCTCGTGAAGATAGAACTGCTCAATTACCTAGATCTGTTGCTTGGTTTAGTAGTTACCGAATGGAAGTTTCTACTTTCTCTGAGACTTTGAAACCTGACAATCTGATTGATTAGATTGGTGAGCTTGAAGATTTCTTTGAAATGGAATAAATTAAAGATCCTCTTCAGGTGAGATTAGCACAGACTAAGTTGAAAGGACATGTTGCTCTTTGGTGGAAAGAACTACAAAGAGATAGAGAAGATGAAGGTGAAATGAAGATCAATCGGTGGAGGTTGATGGTGACAAAATTGAAAGCTAAGTTCATACCGGTTGACTATGAGCTTGACTTGTTTAAGAAATTGCAAAATCTAAAGTAGAAGGATTTGTCTATTGAAGATTATACTGAGGAATTCTACAAGCTTACTATTTAGTCTAGACATAGAGAACTTGGTAAGGAAAAGGTAGCTCGGTATGTGAATGGTCTGAGATTCAATATTCAGGATGAGCTTGGTATGCTAAAGATTGATTTTGTTGAAGATGCTTATCAATATTCTTTGAACAAAGAAGATAAGTTGAAGAGGAAACAACCTAGTAATTCCTGAGGGAAGGAGAAAATTGATCATTCAGTAAAGGATAAAGTGACCGATGCAGAAGATGAATAGAAACCTTTGGAACCTAAGAAGAAGATAGGTAGAGCTATCTTTAAGGGTACTTGCTATAACTGTAGAGAGGAAGGACACCATTCTTTTGAGTGTACACAGAAGAAGGTTGACCGACGAACTACTATGGTAAATGAAAACATTCATAATGAACCTAAATCAGAGAACTTACTGCTTCGGTGAACATTTCTCGATAGAAAGGATGAACCTTTTCAGAGTAGTAATTTTTTTAGGACTTGATGTAAGTCTACAGGTAAACTCTATGATGTCATTATTGATAGTGATAGTATTGATAACCGTGTTGTTGGGGACATGGTTAGGAAACATGGTTTGAATAGAATGAGACATCCACGTCCTTATCGGATTAGCTGGTTACAAGATGATCATGCTTTGGAAGTTAGAGAACAATGCTTCATTGATGTTTAGATTAGCCAGTATAAGGATCTTGTGTTATGTGACATTGTGAAGATGAATAGTTGTGATATATTGCTCGGTAGACCTTGGCAATATGATTGTAGAGCTATTTATGATTGTGTAAAGAATGTATTCACTATTGAGAAGTATGACAGGAAGTTTTCACCGATGCCTTTGATGGATATAATGCTTAGTAGGAGAAGCCTGAGTATTGGTTCCTGAGTTGAGTTGGTAGATCCAGAGAAAATGAATGATCAGTTTGGATAATCAACCTGTTGGTTGTCTAGAAAAGACTTGAAGAGACAGAGGTAACTGAAATGGAAGAATATGCAAGCAGAGAAGATGGAGGACTTGTATGTGAAGAACCAGTTCAAGGTTTATGTGCTGAACCTTGGAAGATGTTCCTCTCACATATGAATATCTTTTGGAACTTGGGGTGTCTGATGCAGGGGCATCTGAGGTTGAGGCAGTGGCATTCTATGTCCTCAGTGAAACTACATACATGTTTGTATTTTGGCCAATTTTTACTCAGTTGCAGCCTTGACTGATGCTCTCGGTCATTGAAGGAAGCTTGGTCACTAAAGGAACTCAATAATCTTTGACACTTGGTGAAAGTGTTACTCGGTCATGCCTATGGTGCTTGGTTGACACTGGTGCTTGGAAATGCTTGGCGTGCTTGGTAAATTCATTGATGCTTGGTAGTTATGGCTTACTGACTAGAGTTCTGTGTGATTTGTTGGGCCAACTTGGTGCATTTATTGTCTATATCTTTTCTTGGATTCTCCTAAGTGGATCTAGAGGCCAACATGCTAAATTAAATGTTTGTATACAATTTGTAAGCTGACTTTTATGGCATTTAATATTTGTTAGGAAGATTTAAGGGTTTCACCTTGTTGACTTGTGGCTGATGATTAGTATTTAAGGGGTGCTTGGGTAGATGTTTAGGAGGGACTTGGAAGACTTGAACCCTGAAAGCTTAAGTTGGTGAAGTTGTGGAAAAGATCTTGCATGATCTTGTAGATCATATTTCTATCTGATAGTTTGTAATAGCAAAGCTAGTGGTTTGCATACTTGGGAACAAGGAGATTGCTTGGAGGCTTGTGAGCTCAAGTTTAGGTATGCCTTAGGGTTTCCATTAGCTTCTGATTATCTTCAGAACTAAACTAGCTGGAGGTTGTATTGGATCTAGTTGTGGATCTTGTACAATCGTTACTAATTGTAATTGGCCCTAATCCAGAAGGCCTTATAGTCAGGCATGTTAATGAAAATTACTTGGAATAATTATTGTATTATCTATTATGTTGAGTATTCCACTATGTAATTCTGAAACTACTCAGCCTGAACTATCCTTAATTAGATCCTTCTAGCCTTTGTCTGCGTTAGTATACTATCATAGTCACTTTCACCTGAACTATAGTGAATATCTCTTTCTCTTCTTGAACTACCAATGATTAGAGATGATTTAAAATATGTTTCTATCTTCAATAAACTATTATCAAAGTGACTAAGTTTAAATGCAATTAGCTTACCGATCAAAGCATCAAGAGTAACAATATTACCAGGTATGGATCTCAACTTCTGAATAGCAGAGCCTCGAATAACATATTTAGGTAAGAGAGTTCTAATAATTTTTCTTACCACATCTTCTACATTTATTGTTCCACCAACACCTTTAATAGTACTAACCACTTAATTCTAAAACTATATTGTGCAACGTTCTCATCTTCTTTCATTCTCATCTCATCAAATTTTCCTATGAGACTATCAACCTTTGCTTTATATACATGCACATCACCTCCATAAATAAGTGCAGGTTTATTCCACATTTCTTTCACTGTAGAGTAGTCCTTTATGTCATTAAACTCAACATCGATCAGGGAAGAAGAAATCTCAATCATTGCCAAGTTGTTTTCTTGCTTTTATCTCATCAAATCAATTGTCATAGGTTCAGGAGGCAATGGAGTGTAGTAATTTTCCACATAGTAGAGTGAAGAATCTCCAATCCCAGATAAGTGTAACTTCATCCTCCTTTTCCATGTAGGGAAGCTCTCTTTGTTCAACTTCAATACTTCTCTCCTATACATCTTTGCATCTTTAGCTTAAGTCTTTTAAAATTTTACCTCTACGCACCAAATGCTCTGATACAAATTGTTGGATAACTGAGAGTGGGGGGTGAATCGGTTATAGAATCAGTTATCTTAGGTCACTTAACAATATTCAACCTTAAAACCTTCTTGGTAACTAATCTTAATAATCAAATTTAAGCATTCAACTGACCATAGCAGTATGCATATGAAAATCAGTAAATAACATGCAAAACATTCAATCACACATTAACACTAGTAGTTAACATGGAAACCCAATTTAGGTAAAAACCACTCTATGGATTATCACCCACAAAATAATTCACTCTTCTAAAGTGAGCTTGGTTAAGATTCAATCATCTTAAATATTACAAACACATTTGGTAGGTGTGACCCTGTTAGGGGATTTTCACCAAAGACTAAATAGATCTAACACCCTATCATTAGTGGCCTTATTAGACTAGGACTTTATAACATTTGTTGGAATGCCACCTTACAAAGGATTTAAAAATAGGACTATTAAATCCACTTGGTTAAGAAATTTTCAGCTACAATGGTTAGAAAGTAACAATGAAATGATATGATAAAATATGCAACTACCTTTGCCTATTCAGATCTCCTTTCTACTCATTTGTCTTCTTCAAACTCTTCTTTACTAGTTGATAAACACTTACTCTTTATTTCATCACTTTCCTTCACTTGATTCACACTTTTCTTCAACTCTATTCTACTTGATGTACCCTTTTGTACTTATTTGTTAGGATTAACAAGGCAAAAATAACAATTACATGCAAATATAACCAATATCAGAAAATAATAAACCACACAGAAGTGAACACAAGACACAAATATTTAACATGTTTCACCCAATCCCTAGGCTACATCCACCAACAGTGAGTCCAATATTTTATTATCCAGTGATTACAACCTGATTACAATCTGTAATCCCTTATAACTCAATTCCACTGCAAGTACTAAAATCATACATAATGAAAAAGAAAACCCTAACCCTAAGCCATATTATATAATATTTTTCCACTTTAGGGTTAGAATGAGTTACAATATGTCAGCCCAAAAATAGCCAAAAATATGTCAGCCTCAAAAAAATTCACCTCAGAGGCTATGCCCCCGAACCCCCGCTCTTGGAGGTTGTTGGCCCAACCCCGAACCCCGGTGAGGTTAGGAGGAAAAGTGTACAGTATTTTCCTAGATAGTACTTTCCTAATCAATCACCACAAGCTAACATTATTCAGCTATATGTTTTGGCTATCATCAAATCAGCAACATTACCATCTTGATCATCCTTTATATAAACATTTTTTTCCACTTAATCCCATTCACCACTTAATCTCATCCGTTCGATCAAATTTCAATGTTTGGTAAAAAAAATTATGAATCTTGCCAATTGTATCTTCACCTTCGAACTTG
Organism: Chamaecyparis obtusa; assembly: GCA_027943335.1. Taxonomy (NCBI): domain Eukaryota; kingdom Viridiplantae; phylum Streptophyta; class Pinopsida; order Cupressales; family Cupressaceae; genus Chamaecyparis; species Chamaecyparis obtusa. The sequence continues at coordinate 68,306 of BSBK01001984.1, forward strand.
AACTTTTCTTGGATGTCAAACCAATCATTTAATCTTCACCATTTATCTGCACCTATTGTTTTTGATCCATTGATTTCATTAACTGACTTTGTTCCTTCCTTAGAATCTTCTAGATCAATCTAGATCTTCAATCAATGTTGTCTTTTACTTGTTTTATTGTTTAACTGACCAACTTCATCTTCTTGGTTAAGTCCATCTACTTAGTTATCAAATTCTCAGTTAACTGTATCTGACCAATATCATTACTTACCGATAACCATTTCTAGCTCGGTAGAACACACTATTTCCTTGTCTTTTCACTTCACAACTTCAATCCTTTATTACCGATCAATATTCAAATAATGATGTCACATTCCCTAAATAAATTTTATATTTATTTAAAGCCTTAAAACCCTAGAATCTTCTAAACCTTTCCTAAACCCTTCTAAACTTCCCTAAACCTATTTAGGAGATGTTTCCTATATTTCTTAGCCTAATCCAAGTCTCCTTGACTTTCTAGTCAAACCCTCCCCCTAATGAGCCTTACAGACTCATTTAAACCTCTTACACACTCATTTAAGTCTCTTACAGCCTCATGAATGAAATCCTCAACCAAAAGCCTTTGAAATAAATAATCATTTATTTATTTCCTAAACTCCTAAATATCCTACAAAGCCCTAGACTCTTCTAGAAAGTCTTCAATCCTTATCCTTATCCTTGACCTTACCTCTAACCTTGACTCAACCTCCTAACCCAAGCCCTTCCCAAATCCTATAAATACCCTCACTTCCTAAGAGAAAAATACCAATTCACTTTCAATTCATAGTAGTGTTATAATGTTAGAATAGTTCTAAATCTTTAAAAGCTTTCATACTAATTATTAGGTTTCATCCATTTTCATACCATCATAGCTCATCTTAGCTTAGAATTAATGGAATGAACTAGTTTCTTTCATTTTTATGCATTTATTGCATCATACTCACACTTCATTTGGATTAAAATCAATCCAGCATAATCATCTTTGCATAAAATCTCTATCTTAGCATTATTTTGAGTTCTTGAAGCCTTAGGGGCAATTTTGGGTGTTCTACCCAATATTGTGCCATTTTGGGGGTTTTCATGAATCTCAATCCCTTTTAGAGCACATTAGGAATATGCTCCAAGTGCTTAGAGAGCACATCCACATCCCTCTCATTGAAGAAAATCAAACAGTGCTTGTTTAGCACTTGTTTTAGCGACAATCTTGAGATGGCTGGGTTTTGTTTCCATTGTCTTAGCTTTTTATGATTCTTGAACATGTTAGATTAGTTTTAATGTTTGAGTGTTTCATCCTTTCAAGACAGGTTAACAAGTTCCAAATCCCCTAGCCTACATTTCGGCACTCCCGATGGGACCCACTTCACAGGTTCATTCAACATCTCACTTATTTTGGCATTTGTAGAAGATTTGGAGCTTGAAGGTGGAGGAAACAACTAAATTTGTTCTCTTGTCTATAAACACATCTTTCTTTTACTTTTTTCTATTCATCTTTCATCTATTTCTAAGAAACTTGCCTTATTCTTCCTAAAAATCCCCTAAAAAATTTCTTTTTTGACAAAAAACATGTATTTTTTGGGTAAAAATTCTGTGTAAAGTATTTAAAATTGTCAGAGGATCACATCTAGTAAATTTAGGGTAGCATTCGAGATTCTGGATCACATCTGGGGACTACACCATTTCATGGATCACATCTAGTAAATTCAGGGTAGCATCCAAGATTCTAGATCGCATATAGGAACTACACCGTTTCCTAGATCGCATATGGGAAATAGGATAGCATCTGAGAACACTTTAATTTGGGGTAAAAATGAACAAAAAAAAGGCATAAACATCTTATTTTAGTGCTTATAATGAACCTCCAAATCACTCTTGAATGCATTAAAGACTAAAACTTGCAAAATCTTCTAACAAACAAACAAAAATCAATCGAATCATTTGCACCCTTGCAACATCAAGGTTTTAGGTGCATTCATGCAAAGTAGGAATATTTTATGATTTGGGAACATTAAAAGAACATCAAGTTTGCATTCCAAAGCTAAGTGGTTCCTAATCAAACTCAAAAATCATCCTAAGTGGTCCTAAATCAAAAATCATAACGCGTCAAAGAGAGATAAAAAGAACTTCACTTCCAATGTCTTCAAATTTTGTTAAAAGTCTCAAAGCAAACTAGGAACAAAATCATCAAAATCTTTGCTAATCTTTTCAAATTTGGTTCCTAAAACATTCCTAAAAGTTTTCAAAATTTTCCTAAATCAGTCCTAAAGCTTTGTTATTTATGTGAAACAAGTCTCTTGTTGCAAAATCTTGAATGCCTTTCAAAGTTCATGTATCAAAGCTAAGTCTAGGAACTTTCCCTTTGGAGTCTAAAAAAAAAATCAAAGCAAAAGTCAAAACAAATCTTGAGTGAAAGTAAGGAAATGAATCTAAGTCCTAAAGAGTCATTGTCAATTTGAAAAAAAAACACACTCTTGAATGCATTAAATTGAAAGAAAAAGCATCTCTATTCCTTCCTTTTTCAATTCAAGCAAAAATGCAAAATCAATCTTGAATGACTTAAGGATCAAAACAAAGCACTTTTCAAAGTTCTAAAGCAAACACGCAAACTCAATATCTTGAATGCTCAAAGAAAAGAACTTGCAATCGCTCAAAAGTTTACTTTTTGAAGAAAGAACAACTCAAAATCTAAACACTTGTGTCTAACAAGGATTTTGCAAGAAAATGAAAGACTCCTAGATGCACATCATGAAGAGTAAAAAAATAAAACTGGTATCTTCCCTAACCGGTATAAAAATAATGCACTGAGAAAACTCTCACTTATATCCCCTCAAGCTCAAGTGAGGCATGTTGATGGTAGCCTGGGGTAGGTGAATAATCCCTACTATTTTGGCATGGTCAACTAGGCTCTTAAGTGAGTCATGTGCGTACAAATTGATTGGGAGGACTCCACGAAAGAATTACAAACTGGTTACAATAGAGGCTACCCTATCCACATCCGAAGGTATCAGAATCCTTGTGCAAGGACTGATCCAAGGGGTTTATCGGATCACCTCAAGATTACTCACCACTTGTATCCCCTGTTAGGGGGTACCAAGCTGTGGGCAAGGATTTTGATACTCACCTTCCTTAGGTAGATTTGCTTGAAGTGATTGACAGTCAAAAACTCCATGAAAACACTTGTTGGAACATACACATTTCAAGGCTTTTTCAGATTCAAAGTCATTTATCTTGCTTGTATCCCACAAGGTTTCTTTGTCCCTTGTAGAGATTGCTTTTCCAAAAGTATTTGTTAAAATCTATCCTTTGCCATTGGAAAACATCAAACTGATCTACAACTTGATTCAAGATACTCAAAAAACCTTGCAAAAGAAACCCTTGAAATTAGATACCCAAAGCTTTGTCTCAATCCAGTTATCAAAATCTCCCCAAGTTATGTCCGGTTTGATCAAGCACCCAAAAGCTAAACTTCCCAAAACCCAAGCCTATCAAGAGAAGAAAGTTGTAGAGAGAAATCTTAAGAGCCATCAATCTTTTTTGCAAGCAACCCAAGCTAAAGAAAAGTATCAAGAAAATCTTGATAACGTGTGCTATAATGTAAGAGTCAAATAGTTTTCTTACCGATTCTGAGTGAACCATCACTACGTCAATCTTGAAAGAGAGGACTAGCTGGATCCATCGCATGTCAATTCTTCCTTTGGATCCCAAATCCTATCTTGACAATTCTTCATCCTAGTTTTATTCTTGCATCATCACCAATCTTTAGTTGCATCCTAGAGCCCAGTCTTAGTTGCATTCATCATCATCTTTGTAGAAGCATCATAGGTCATCCACCTTAGTTACATTTGCATCATCCTATTAGAAATAGCATCATTTCACCATCCTTCACCATCATTCCATCAGTAATCCATAATCAAAATCCCAAAATCCTTGATCCAAATCCAATATCCATCATCCAAATCAAAACCCACCATCTTTGCACCAAATCCAGTGATCCAAGCACTTAGTGTTCAAAACCTTTGAGTTTTTTTAAAATCCTCATCCTAAATCAGAAATCACCCCCTTTTTTTTACAGAGCATTGTCTAAAGGGAATCCAAATTCTCCTTTCATAGCCTCATCATCTCGAGCAAGAGATTGTCTTGCATTTATAAGAATCTAGTTGACCAAAGATCATTAGTCTATCCTAGGTTGGCCGAATCCTATCATTGATCCTCCATCTGGAAAAATAGCAGCTTATTGTTGACACTTAGTAATCTTCCACCAGCATCCCACCCATCATCCACCAAATCTTGATCCAAAATAGAGTATCCCACTAAGCCTCCATCATCACCAAACATCTCACCAATCTTTCACCATCTTTCACCACCCTTGATCCAAATCCAAGCATCTCATCAATCCTTGCATTGCATTTTAGAAGTCCACCATCCTTAGAAGTTCCTTAGGTTTGCATCCATCATTCTTTAGAGTCTTTTAGAAACATCTTGCATCCATCTAGCACCTGTATCTCCACTCCATGCCTATCGAGACAAGATCTGGATCTAGAAAATGAAGGAACATGGATCCTTATCAAATCCCCAGCTCATCTAATCTCAACATTTCTACCAGTGTGATGGTAGCTTATGATCCCCAAATACAACAAACTGGTAATGCATGGGATGATCCCAATATCCCCTTGGATCCTCTTGCAATAGAAACATTTATGAATCATCTGGGAAATGCACAAATGGTTAGTGCCCTCACTACTCAAAATCAAAGAAACATGTGGGCTAACTTCACACAAGAGGGTACTCCCATTCCACCATATCTCCAACCTCACATCCCCATCCACAACATCCATATCCCAGCAGATATATACACCCCCATCATCCAACAGATCCCTGATCCACTTCTCCACATCTCCCAAGTAGCTTCACCCATCCCCCCTCTTTTGCAAAGTATTTTCATAGGCCCTACAACATAAGAAACATAATCCACTCCATTTCCTATCATAGGTGCACCATCATCTTCCATGGAAGCTCAATCCATCATCCCTACCCAAGGCTTTTTGCAAAACCAAGCACCACCTCCCACACAAACCTTTACACAAATAGTTATGCCACCTTCCATGGGCCAAGCAATACCTTTCATTTCAAGAGGGACGCAATCATCCTTTCCCTTCACTTCACAAGCCTCTACACCTACACCTTTCATTTCGGGAGGGATGCAATCATCATTCCCATTCACTTCACAAGCCTCTACATCTACACCTTTCATTTTAGGAGGGATGTAATCATCCTTCCCCTTCACTTCATAAGCCTCTACATCTACACCTTTCATTCCAGGAGGGACACAATCATCCTTTCCTTTCACTCCACAAGCTTCCGCATCCATACCATCATTTTTAGGTTCAATGCAATCATTTCCCTCTTTCTCCCAATAGGCCTCTACATCAATATCATCTATTTCGGGGGCAGCGCAATCATTTCCCTTTCATACTCAACAAGCTTCCACATCAGCGTCTCCCTTTTCATGGGGAACGCAAGCATCTTCATTCACCCCCCAGCAGACATCTACCCAAGCACAAGCCTAGCAAAATACCTTCACCACAAGAATGCCTTCCATGGGTTTTTCAAATCAACCATTCATGTCCGAAACTCCCATCACATCCACCTTTCCAGCATCCTCTACATCATAATTCATGTCACACATTGGTTCTCATTGGGGCCTCACTCAAGAAGAAATGAAATCCTTAGGCATACCAACTCACTCTCCTACATACATACCTGTGAACCAACAAGCCACCTTCTCTCAAGAAGCACAACAAAAACCATCTCAACCTCTGTCAACTTCATTCTTTGCAAGCTATCCATTCACAACACCTAGTGCTTTTTAGCAAGTTCCACCACCTTAGCAGCAAATTTCATCTTATTTCACAAGTTATCTTGCCCAACCACCCTTTGCTTCTAGCTTCCCTACATCAGTTCCACCCTTAAGAAATACGGGAATGCACCCAGCCTATATCAACCAAGCACAAATCCAAGTATAGCAAGGCCCATCTTACCAGCAAGCTATGTCATTCTATCAGCCTCCTCCGCAACAACAATACTTCCAGTCATAGCAACAAACCCCTATCATTCCCCAGCAGCAACAAGCTTCCTCCTACTAGTCACAACCACAAATCCCCGTCATCCCACAAAACCAGTAGGAAATTCATATCCTCCACCACAATATACCCCTGCACCACATCAATAGTATCCTCCCCAGTAATCATCACTCCAAAATCCATTCCAAACTGCTTATCTAACTAGGCAATCTCCACATACCACTCCACAATATCCACCCCAAAATCATCCTTATTCACTAGCACCACTAGACCCACTTCAAATGGGTGTACCCACTCCAACGATGAGTGGGAAGCAATGAAGAATGCTCTTAAGGAGCTCCAAACTGGTATAGAGAATAAAACCTTCATGTTTGAAGAGGTGTGTCCCTACCCATTTGACCGATCAATCACAATTGTCCCATTCCCAAAGAACTTCAAGACACCCAAGTTTGATAAATATCAAGGGAAAGGAGACCCAGTAAATCACATCAAAGAGTTCTATATGGCATGCCAAGAGGTGGCTTACAATGACAATTATCTTTTGCGCCTATTCCCCAAAAGCTTGGGAGGAACTGTTGTTGAGTGGTTTTACAAAATACCATGTGGGACCATCACAACTTTTTCTGAGCTCTCTGAGAAGTTTGTTTCCCAATATTCCCACAATGTTGAGAATGAGTTGACCCTATTAGATCTTTGCAACTCAAAATAGAAAGAAGGAGAAAGCCTAGCAGACTATTTGCAGCGATGGAAGAACCTCACTACCAAGTTATCATATCAACCACCTGAGAAGCATCTGACCAAAATCTTCATCGATAATCTACATCCTAAACTATCCCATTTCATGAGGACGAACAGCATCCAAACATATTAGGATATCAAGAACAAAAGGATAGGTATCGAAAGAGCTCTCCTAGATGAAGGCACGATCTGACACTACAAAAATGATTCCCAAAGTAAACCTAGCAATGATAAACCCCGTTACTGGAATCATAACAAAAACATTGTTACCGATGGAGCCACTAACACCAAGAATATCCAAATCATTATGGCTGGTCTTGCACCTATTCCCACGTATCAACAACAACCTCAAACTCATCAGCAACCTATGCAACAATATCAGCCTCAAAACAATTAGCAGAACTATCAATAGCAAACGCATCAAGCCCATCAAGGAAATCCAAATAATTAGGTTAATGCCATCAATACTACTCCCAATCAGAATAGACCCAGAGCTTAGAATTATCCAAAGAAGATCTTCACACCTCTTAGTGAACCTCTGGATGTCATCTTTCACTAAATGGCCAAGGCCAACTTGATTATGTACCCACCAATCCAACAAGTTGATGATGCCACTCCCAAGCCCAATTGGTATAAAGATCACGAGTATTGTGATTATCATCGTGTCAAAGGACACACTACCATGAAGTGTATGAAACTCAAGAATTACATCCAAGATCTCATTGACCAAAAGGAGATCCAAGTAGACACACCTACTCAAGCCTTGCCTAATGCCAATTTACAAATCTATCAGAATGTGTTCCCACAACACAACATTGGGAAGAACCAAGCTAATACCAATCCTCCCAAAAACCAAGGCAAAGGAAAACAAGAAGATCACACCAGCCGCAAAGACTATACCATTTCCTATATCAATTATGACACATTTTTTGGATGTATAACCCAAGTCGAGCCTACAATCAATGTCATCCATGTCAAAGGAGAAAATAGTCAATGTGTTGTTACCACCCATAGAGGCCGGATAACTGTCATTGGTGCCCATCCAAGACCAGCACACAATGTACAATACAACCTCATAGAACATCTTGGGAGCACACCAGCCCAAATTTCCATCCTTGACCTTCTCCGCACTTCGCCCCTCCATCTGGAAATCCTTGACCGAGCCCTTCATGAAGCACAAGTCCCCATAGATATAAACACCATCCACTTTGAAAACCTTGCGGGCCATCTATCCACACCATGTGCTCCTTCCTTCAAACCATCTGACATGTCAGCTGTTGCACCCGACCACACTCTCCCTCTCCACATTGCCATTATGGTCAGAGATTTTGCCATCAAACGGGTCTTGATAGATAATGGTTCAGCCCTAAACTTGTGTACTCTAAAATTCATTCAGCAGATTAGGTTCACAGAAGCTAACATTTCACATGAAGTGATCACAATCAAGGCATATGAAAACTTGGAATGTACCTCTAAAGGTACCATTATGTTCCCTATCTAGCTAGGCCTAGCAACACAAGACACCATTTGCCACATTGTTGATCTTGACCTACCATTCAACATCCTTCTCATGCGACCATGGATCCATTCCATCAAGGTTGTACCATCTACTTACTATCATTGCATCAAATTTCTACATCAAGGCACTGAGGTTACTATCCATGCCAACCCTGAACCCTTCACATACTGTCATGTGATGGAAGCATCATTCCCTCATTCCACTCATTGTCCTGGAACCGACATTGGCACTTCTATTGCCAGCTCATCCTGATCCCATTGTGATCCAGAGACTATCATCACCTCCACTCTCTCTTCTATTGATATCAACAACCAGGGTTGTGGTGAATACAGCCTAAATGATGCATTTGCACTAGGGGGCCTTCCACTTGATCCACATACACAAGGGCACCCAAGTCACTAAAGTAAGCCTACTAAAGATAATCATGAAATCAAGAGAATGGGACCTATGACTTTTGAATCCCATGGCAACATAAAAAATCAAGAGATGGATCCTAACATCAATAGGTGGTTATACAGATATCTCCCACCACCTGATACTCAACTTCTTGGCTACTTCAAAGACAAGTATCCCCAACCACACAAGTATGCCACTGAACAATGGAAATATCAAGGTGGTGGTCTAGGACCACAAGAAGGTGAAAGCAAAGATACCATCACAGCATCAGACAATCCTCAACATTAGGGTCTTGGCTTTAATACCCCTCGCTTGTGTATACAAGATCCCAATACTGCAACTGGGGGCACCAACATGACTAGTGTTCCCTTCCTAAATAGCCAGGATGACCTTATAGAAATTGAAGACATCCCTGAAGAGAGAGAAAAGAAATCATATGATGATATCTTTGAAGATGATACCCTCCTAGGCATTGATGTCCTCCTTCAACTCTCCATGAATCTCATAGAACTTCCCCTCATCCACCCTGAACTCATAGACTGGGACCAACCAAGCATCACACACATTGATGAGTTCCAAAGCATGGAAGCACTCCTAGAGTTCATGGGGGCATCAGGCCCATAATCAATTCAAGATTCAGAGTCAACTCATATCTGTAAGCTCGACCTAGAAGGATATTTTGGGGAGGAGGCAAGCTTTAGTTGTAAAAGTGAAATAGAAAGAGAAAAACATGAGTCCTTATGTGAAAACCCCTCTGGGGCACATTCTGATTCCAAAACAGTAAAAATAAAGGGTGTATCTTCTAGTGAAAACTTGGCAATTCAAGCGCTAGAAGATGAAGGCTTTCCTCTTCCTCCTATACAAGATTATAGACCCGTGCAGTCACCAATTATCATAGAAGAAACCAAGCCAGTCTACTTGGGTATGGAAGAGTGTCCAAGAATCACCTACATTGCAACCAATCTGACAGAGGGTGAAGAAATAGCTTTCATTGCACTCCTTAGAGAATCAGTAATAAATTTTGCATGGTCCTATGCACATATGCCTGGGCTTGATCCTAATCTTGTCATCCATCATCTAGCTATGGACTCTAATGCTAAACTAGTAAAGCAGAAGCTAAGGAAAATGCATCCAAAAGTGGCCTTATTAGTCAAAGCAGGGCTTGAAAAACTCCTCCAAGAAAAGATCATAAGGGCCATTGATTACTCAGATTGGATCTCCAACATGGTACCAGTCATAAAGCCTTCAGGTGACATCAGAATCTATACAAATTTTAGGGACCTAAACAAGGCATGTCCTAAGGATGACATCCCGCTGCCCAACATAGACATGATCGTAGATCTTACAATGGGCCATGAGATGTTGTCACTCATGGATGGCTTTTCAGGCTATAATCATATCCAAATAGTAGAAGTAGACCAACATAAAATAGTATTCACAACTCCATGGGGTACTTTCTGCTATAACATGATGTCATTTAGGCTAAAGAATATAGGAGCCACATATCAAAGAGCGATGATGGAAATCTACCATGAAATGATCCACAAGATCCTAGAAGACTATGTGGATGATATTCTTGCAAAATCAAAGACATGCCATGAACACTTTGACATTCTTGAGAGTGCATTTGATCACCTACATCATTATGGCTTGAAGGTTAATCCAAAGAAATGTGTCTTTGGTGTTACATCTGGAAAGCTTCTAGGCTTCATAGTATCACAATGAGGCATAGATATTGACCCCAAGAAGGTCAAAGCAATAACAAAAATGCCTCCACCAAGAACACTCAGATAGCTTAGAAGCCTACAAGGAAAGCTTCAATCAGTGTGTCAGTTCATCTCCTAGCTGGTAGACAAGTGCCAACCTTTCACACATCTCTTGCGCAAAGACACAAGCTTCAAATGGGACCCCATCTATTAGAAAAGCTTTGACAAGCTCAAGGAATATCTAGCCAACTCCCCAATCCTAGTACCACTAGTTCCAGGACCCCCTCTCATACTCTACATCTCGGTGACCACTACTGCACTGGGGGCACTCTTAGCTCAGCATGATGATGAAAACAAAGAGAGAGCCATCTACTACATTAGTCGAACTCTTGTTGGTTATGAGCTTAACTATTCACCCATGGAAAAAGCATGCCTTGCAGTGGTCTTTTCCACTCAAAATCTTAGACACTACATGCTTAGTCACACAATCAAGCTCATCTCAAAGGTGGACCCACTCAAGTATCTATTGTCAAGGACAACTCTCACAGGCCGTATGGCAAAATGGGTCATGCTACTTAGCAAGTTTGACATCCAGTACATAGATTGAAAAGTAATCAAAGGGCAAGTAATTATCGATCAGCTAGCAGAGGCACCACTAGTGGATGCCTATCCACTAATCATGGAATTCCCTGATGAACACATATGTATGATCAAAGAATAGCCCATATGGAAGCTATACTTTGATGGCTCCTATACATCACATGGATCAGGGGTAGGAATCCTATTCATCACACCTCAAGGTGACTATATTCCAAAATCATTCAAATTGGAATTCCCATGTACTAATAATATTATAGAATATGAGGCACTCATCTCAGGTCTCAAAACAGCCATTCAGTGGAACATAATATAACTGCAAGTGTTTGGAGATTCACAACTGATTATCAAGAAATTCCTAGATGAGTATCAGACCAAGGACGACAAGTTTCTTCCCTACAAAGAATTGGTGGACAAACTAAAATAGCATTTCCTAAATCTATAGCTCACTCAGATACCAAGGCTTCAAAACAAAGCAGTCGATGCAATGGCAACCACCAAATCCTTATTAGAGATTCCTTACGATTCAACTCAGTACAAATTCTTAGCCAAGCAGCTACACACACCTTCTTATGAGAACACCAATGTAGAAATGGTGTGTGTCTTGGTTGGTCCTTAGTCCCCATGGTACCATGACATCCATGCATATCTAAAGAATGGTATCATATCTCCCCATCTCACCAATAACCAATGCCAAAACCTAATTCACAGAGCTTCTCGCTACACTCTTGTAGCCAACACCCTTTATCGTTGAGGATATCACAACATCCTCTCTAGGTGTTTAGATTCAAATGAGGTCATCCTAGCTTTACAAGAGGTCCACGCTAGAAGTTGTGGTGCCCACATGAGTGGCATGGTTCTAGAAAAGTAGTTTCTTCAAGTTGGATATTATTGGCCAACCATGGAACATGATGCTTGTGAGTTTGTCAGGAAATGTCTACCATGTCAACAACATGCAAATCTAATTCATGTACTAGCACAAGACTTGCGGCCCATTGCACCACCTTGGCCATTTTCATGTTGGGGCTTTGACCTTGTCGACTTAATCACTCCCCTCTCCTCAAATGGACACAAGTACATAATAACTGCCACTGAGTACTTCACCAAATGGGTTGAAGAAATTCCGCTCACCTTAACTACTGGCATCCAAATATCCAAGTTCATCCTTTACCATATCATTTTTTGCTTCGCCATACCATCTACCATCTTCATAGACCATGGAACACCTTTTGAAAATCACCATGTGGATGATCTATGTTCCATACTCCACATCCATCACCGTTTCTCTAGTCCATATTTCCCACAAGGAAATGGCCAAGCTAAGGAACCAACAAAAAAATCCTCAAAATCTTCAAGAAAGTTGTCAATGATTCTGGTCATGACTGGCACCTCCAAATAAATCCTTCCTTCTGGGCCTACCACACTTCTTATCATACTCCCACAGGCACCACCCCATATTCCCTTGTATATGGTATCAAATCCATTCTACCAATCAAGGTCGAGCTCCCATCATTGCAAGTCTCCATAAAGAACTATACCACTGATGAGGACTATCGTGTGGCACATCTCACATAGCTAGACCTGTTAGATGAAAAGAGACAAAAAGCATATGATCACCTGGTTGCATACCAGAATTGACTCAAAAGGAGTTATAACAAGAAGGTCCATCCTAGACAATTCCAGGTCGGTGACATGGTCCTAAAATAAAATCAGAAGGTCCAAGCACATAGAGAAAAGAAAGGCAAGTTTGAGCCTACTTGGCTGGGCCCCTATGTTGTCACAACATGCTTCAACTCCAGAGCCTATCAGCTATCTACACAAGAAGGTGAGCCTTTGAATGATCCAATCAACATCATACATCTGAAGAGGTTCTATGCCTGAACCAGATCCTACATATTCAAAAAATCCATAAAAATTGGAAAAAGTAGAAAAATACCAAAAAAAAAATCAAAAAAGCAAAAGAAAAGAAAAGAAAAATAATCGTCCAATGGTGAAAACTTAGCAATTCAAGTGCCCTGGACAAGTATGTTGGTGAAAATCTGGCAAACAGGCACCATACATAGTGGACTGAGTCATTATCTATCAAACTCCCATCCCGCCATCCCAACATCGCAGTCCTTTTTCCACCATCCCCATCCCCATCCACCATCCCCCAGCATTCCTCTTGTTTATAATCCTCAAGTGAATCCACAATCCTGCCTACCCATATCTTGTACCATATCTTGTACTATCTCTTGTATAGCGCAAACCTTCTTGTATATATCTTGTATAGTGAGATCTTTTTATCCCACATCCTAAGCTTCTATACATATCAGTTGTAAATATCTCCCCATCTATTTTACATATCATCACATCTTGTTGTACATATCCTTGGCAGTCTTGCCGCAACATTTGATCAAAAATCTTGTCCCATCCAGCCTTGTACTTCAGCAACATCAATTGTCGACTATTCTTGATCACCACAATTATTCTTGAACTTCATCATTTTGCCAGTAAACAACAACACTATTCTTCCACCAATCACACCAGGTCCATGTCAATGTATCCTTCCACATGTTCAGACCAATCTTCCGACCATCAATCAATCAGTCACATCAAATCTCTCTCCTTGGCAAAGGATGTCTTTTTGGAGTTCTCATTTTGGTCTTGGATTTTATCCTTTGGATCTTGTTAATCTTTTTATGACTTCTCATTGTTCTTTACTCAAAGTCGCCATGATCCTTTATATCATGGTGCTCCGTGAATGAGGACAATCTGGGGCAAGGTCTTTTCATCTTTCGCTTCTGCCTGTGATTCAGTCGGATGTGACCCTTGCACATTTCACATATGATCTTCTAGGTTACATGGTGCACTTGGGGAATGTCATTTGTTTGTGGTTTCTCTAACATCATTTCTACCATGTTTCCTCTTGGGTTCATGCGTGATGTTGGGGAAACCCTGCGTGTCTTTTTACTGTTAGACTTATGCAACGTTGGTGATGAAGCCTTTTGTTCTTTCGTAACCTTGGTAGGTCTCTAGCATTTCTATATCAAACTAGGTTGTGATCTCTACATTTGCACTTGGAGCTCTTGAAATCCCCTACATCCTACATCATATAGATTAATCTTGCATCTTGCATCTCTCATGTAGCTACATCTTGCATTTTGCATTCCACCTCACCTTGCATTCATCCATCTTTGCTCTTGGAAGCTTGGTTCTTTATCTCCCCTTCTTCCTTAGTCCTTCCCTCTCTGTTTCCTTTCGAGAAAATTCCATAATGTTTATTCCTTGCATTATTTTCTCGAGGGGGCACAACCTCTTATTCCTCTAAATCTAGCCTGGGGCATCTTATTTTATTGTCTTTGACGCCACGCCACTTGCGGCATCGCATCAAAGAGGGGCAAAATGTAGACACCTAAAAATCCTTTAGAAAATAAAGTATTTTTATTTTCTGAAAAACCTTGATGACATCATCATTTGTTAATTAATTATTTATTTAATTAATTAATATATTTTTATGCCATTAATTTCCTTTATTTTAATTAAACATCTTTAATTAAAGAATCTTTCCCCAAACCACTTAAACCAGTTTTAAGTAATTTTCCTCTCTTTATTGAATCAATATTCAATAAATGACGTCACATTCTAAATAAATTTTATATTTATTTAAAGCCTTAAAACCCTAGAATCTTCTAAACCTTTCCTAAACCCTTCTAAACTTCCCTAAACATATTTAGGAGATGTTTCCTATATTTCTTAGCCTAATCCAAGTCTCCTTGACTTTCTAGTCAAACCCTCCCCCTAATGAGCCTTGCAAACTTATTTAAGCCTCTTACACACTCATTTAAGGCTCTTATAGCCTCATGAATGAAATCCTCAACCCAAAAGCCTTTGAAATAAATAAACATTTATTTATTTCCTAAATTCCTAAATATCCTACAAAGCCCTAGACTCTTCTAGAAAGTCTTCAATCCTTATCCTTATCCTTGACCTTACCTCTAACCTTGACTCAACCTCCTAACCCAAGCCCTTCCCAAATCCTATAAATACCCTCACTTCCTAAGAGCAAAAGACCAATTCACTTTCAATTCATAGTAGTGTTATAATGTTAGAATAGTTCTAAATCTTTAAAAGCTTTCATACTAATTGTCAGATTTCATCCATTTTCATGCTTTCATAGCTCACCTTAGCTTAGAATTAATGGAATGAACTAGTTTCTTTCATTTTTATGCATTTCTTGCATCATACTCACACTTCATTTGGATTAAAATCAATCTAGCATAATCATCTTTGCATAAAATCTCTATCTTAGCATCATTTTGAGTTCTTGAAGCCTTAGGGGCAATTTTGGGTGTTCTACCCAATATTGTGCCATTTTGGGGGTTTTCATGAATATCAATCCCTTTTAGAGTGCATTAGGAATATGCTCCAAGTGCTTAGAGAGCACATCCATATCCCTCTCATTGAAGCAAATCAAACAATGCTTGTTTAGCACTTGTTTTAGTGACAATCTTGAGGTGGTTGGGTTTTGTTTCCATTGTCTTAGCTTTTTATGATTCTTGAACATGTTAGATTAGTTTTAACGTTTGAGTGTTTCAGCCTTTCAAGATAGGTTAACAGGTTCCAAATTCCCTAGCCTACAATTTCTAAGTGTCGCTCCTCTTCTATGTTTCTGTATTCTCTCTTTGTTCAATATGGGAACTTTCTCTTTCTATTTCTCTCTTCAGAATGTTTCTATTTTTCTCTCTTTGTTTGTTATAGAAACATTATTGTGTATACTTGTATATATAGATCATTTATGATCTTTGTTTAATAAAAAATTCATTTTTTTACCATAATATGCTATCAAAGCTTTTTTTTTTGAAAAATAATAATTTCATTATTGAAATTTCTTGAGATATTTTTCAAAATAGGTTTTGAAAATCTTTAATTTCTTCATGAAATTTCAGACTCGTAAGATTTTCAACATCCTTTTCCTAGGTGTGTTCAAAAATTAGTTTCCAGAAATCACGTGGGTTTTCTCTTGGGAATTTTTTCCCACCCACATTTGTGTTCTTCTCGTCTGCAACCTGTGTGGTGTCTACTACTCATGTTTGTTTTTGGTGTCATTTTTTATGCTTCCACATACCTACAAGGAGATTTTTTTTTATGCATCCCTGTGCATTGCAGCTTATTTTTAGTGACAGGATTTGTTCTACAAGGCTCATTTTATCAATAATGCAGCATCTTTTCTCTGCAAACCTCTATCTTACTACTTGCATGTTTAAGTCTTCTTATGTTTGTGGGTTTTGAAGCTTCTTTGGTAAAAATAGTGGGCATTTCTATAGATCCAAGCTTCCTTTTTATGGTTTTCAGAATTTTTTGGCTCCACCTTCTTTGTTTCTACAACTCATATGGCTTCTTCTATGGTTGATTTCTGTTATTTTCAAGTCGTCTAGGGTTTTTATAGTGCCATCTATCTTATGCATCCAGGATTTCATCCATTTTATTTGGCAACAATCTGTAATTCTTTAAAAAAAAATTCTGACGACTAGGGTTTCCTTTGAAACCCTTAGATTCTTTGTTGTTTTGAAAAAAAATTTACATACTCTTGGTGGGTTTTTGCAAATCTCAATTGGGTTTCCTTCATTTTTTGGTGCATTATTTTTTGTGCCTTGATTTTTGAGCCAACATATTCAAAATCTGACATCAAATTCCTTTTGGGTTTTTCAAGCTCTCTTCTAGGTGTATTTTAATTTTTTGGGGTCTTCCATCAATTTTCCTCGAAGTTCATGCCTTTTCATATATTCACATTTTTTGCATCAAAAAATGTGGGATGACATCTCTCACCAATCTTCTATTAGAAGGTAGTCAATAATTCAATAGAAAGAACTACAACACCTGGAAGTAGATAATGATGATGATCTTCGAGTACTATCGACTTGAGGCGCTTGTTATGGGTACCAAGACTCATCCTACCACAAGATTGGGAGATAGTGTTTATAGATATGGATATGTCATCATTGGTCCTAACCGGATGCTCAAGTTCAAAGGTGATATTACAACTTAAGACATTCAATTCATGAATAGGCTCAATGTCATTGTGGGAGTCCAATTCAGCCATAGGTGGATCAGACTCGATAGGTTCATCATTTCACTCTAGACTTACATTGGTTTGAGGTGCATATTGGTGAATAACATCAACATGTTTCTCGGTGATAAGCTCATCTAGTTCTGGAATGACTCCCCATTCATAGTCATTAGATTCTTCATCTATGCCTCTAGGAAATCTAAGAACATGATTAAAGTCAGGATGAATACCCCAAGAAGGGTTACCCTTAATTTTTTATTTGAATTCATACTCATGGGAATCATTTTTGGAATAACTACCACCATCTTCTTGATCCTCTTCATTAGTTTCAAGATTAGCCAGTTCTTGTGTTGCAACTATCTCTTGATTGATAGTAGGTTCTTGTGTTTCTACTACATTAATTCTTTTGATTGGATCATCTTTATCATCAAGAAGGTCTTTGATCTCTTTAGGCAATTTTTCATAGGGGATGAGTTTTGAGTTGTCTAAATCACTATCTGATGGTTCTGTTTCTTCTTTCTTAAGAAGAGGTTCTCCTAGTGCGATCTGCTCTATGACATGAGAAAAATTTCCCTTGAGGTGATAGGGTTTCTTCTTAAAGCCTGGGCCAGTAGTATTCTTATTTTCCATACCCATATGTGAAATAGGTGCCACAAGACCTTTTCCTCTGACTCCTAGAGGTCCTTGACCTAGATATCCCATCTTATCTATCAATTTATTTCCTGGACCGTATGACTTAGAAGGGATCTGTGGTGTTGTAGCATCCCTAGTTTGAACATTGTGGGATTCAAGTTCATTTTTGTATAGCCATGATAGCACAGCTTCATCCTCTTCAAACTCTTGCTTGGATACTTATTTTGCCACAAAATTCTTTTTATATGCTTCAAGAGGTTCCTTAGGTTTGGGCTTGGACTATCTCAAAGATTGTCCATAAGACTTGGGTGAGATAGGGAGAGATGTCAAAGATAAGATTGGCTCTATAATATATTCTCCCATCCCATTTTCTTTGATATTGACCTCTTTAGCAATGTCTTCCATTTTGGATGTTGAAGCAACATTTAGATGTTCAGTAGAAGATTCTCTGTTATTGGGAACAAGCTTATCAGCACTTTCCTTCAATGTATTGCAAGTTGTATTCAGATCTGCGGGGATAGTAACCTCTACTCCTTCATAAGGAAACTTCAAACATTGATGGTATGTAGAAGGAATAGCTTGCATTTCATGTATCCATGGTCTCCTTAGAAGAATGTTGTAAGCCAAAGGTACATCAAGAACTTGACATATAGTATCTCTGATAACTAGACCTGCTCTGATAGGTAAGACAATGGTGCCTTTAGAAGATCTTTCTTGTTCATCATAGGCTTTGATAGTTATTTTCTTTCTAGGATCAATAGCCAATTCTGAAAATCCCAGTTGTTTGATCAAGTTGTAAGAACAAATGTTTAGGCCAGTGCCCCCATCTATCAACACACGTTTGACTCTACGGTTTTGGATCAAGACTTCTATATGCAAAGGCTGATTTTGTGGGTGACTCAAGGAGTTGTCATCTTCCTCTGAAAAGGAGATATATTGCAGAGATGTAAGATGTCCAACCATAGTCTGGAACCTGTCTAAATCAAGGTCATCAGGAACATTGGAACTGAGAAAATCTTTGTCTAGTATGGCTCTGTGAGTTGGGGACATTCGAAGCAACTCAAACATAGAGATTTTATCATTAATGTGCTGGAGTTGTTGAACAATGCTATAAGATGTAGGCCTTGTATCCGTTGGATTGGAAGATTTGGAAGCAGACTTCTATTTGGAAGCAGATGAAAGATTGAAGGGTATCTTAGGGACATTAGATGAATCTAGGATTTGTCCTTTCAGATGTGCCTGAGCTTGTGATCGAGTAACTACATTAGCTAAGGAATGATCTCTTTCTCTTCATACAATTGTGATGACATTGCAACTTTCAGAGAGACATGGTTCAACCATATTGATGACAGCATTATTTCTAGGGTAGGCATAATTGACTTTTGCCCCCATATTAGGCTGAGAAGTTGAAACTCCTTGACCATGTTGCAGAAATGGTTCTATAAATGTTGTATGATCATTATTTCTCTTAGGATTGTCAATTGTGATGTCTCCACTATCGATCAGATCTTGAATGGTGTGTTTCAACTATAAGCAGTTATTAGTTTTGTGACCTTTACCTCGATGGAAATCATAGAATTCATTTTCTTTCCACCAATGTGGCTTAGGGTCTGGATCAATTGTCAAATTACTGACAAAGAGATGATGTTATCAGCCAGTAGAGTTCTCATAGCTGATTCTAAAGATTCTCCAAGAGGAGTGAACTTTCACTTTTTATCCCAAGATTTGTATTCTGGCTTGTTTTGGAATGGTTCAGATGACTTTTGTTCTGAAGCTTTAATGGCTTGGGAACCAAGAGTTAGGTTGTAGGCTAGTGCCTTTGATGGGGCACGGATAGTGTCAACAATGCCATCTATGATGATGCCTTTATTCTTGTTCCAATTTTTGTTCTTATCTTTGGAACTAGATCCAAATTCATATTTGTCCTTTTGAAGCATGATATCTCCTTTCTTGACAAGCACTTTTTCAATTTTGATAGCATTGTCCACCATCTTATCAAAAGATGTATGATCTTGCATTTGTAGAGGATAATTGATTTCTGGAATGGGTTTATTGATCAAGATTTCTAATTTTTCTATTTCTGGAATAGGTCTGGCATATAGAGAGAACTTCTTCCTCCATCTCTTGAGAAATGTTAGGAATGGTTCCCCTGGATATTGCTTGAGATTATAGATATCAATCATGGTGACTAGATGTTGAATATTGTAGGAGTATTCCTGATAAAACAATTTGATCAACTCCTCAAAAGTTTTGATAGTAGAAGGCAATCTAGAGAACCAATGGATAGTTGCTCCCCCTAGAGATCGAGGGAAGAGACGCATCAGATAGGTTGGTTCATGCATGAACTCCATAGATTGTGTATAGAATTCTCTGACATGATCTTGAGGGTCAGAGTGTCCATCATATTTATCATACTTAGGTATCTCCACTTTTTTTGGGAATGGTGGCATGTACAAGTCTTTGTCAAATGGAAAAGGAAATAGAGCCTCCATGGAGAACTCCTTGGGTTCCTTTTCTTTTTCAAGGTTGTTAAGTTTGACTTGCATGGCATGCATTTGTTTCATCATAGCTATGAGTGGAGTTTCTTCCTCATGTGTAGTGATATCTTCAACATTAAAGTTGGGAGGAAGTTTAGTTCCTTAATGAGCTAATTGTAAAAAGTATGCCTCTCTATCTTCTTTCAAGAAATGCTTCATCATTTTCTTGAATTCATCGTCATTTTGATATCAAGCAATTTGTTCAGGTGTGGGTTCCTGATCTACTCCATGTTGAGATTGAGTTCTTTGAGAGCCATGATTCATCCATGCTTGAGACATGGTAGGAGTTCTACCTAGGATAGATTCATGCGGGGTTTGTTGGGTACCTCCGTGAGTTGATGAAGGAGGAATGTAACCAATTTTTAATCGAAGGTTGCCAAGACCATCATCTTCGTAAAGACCCAAATTGTAGAGTTGTTCAAGATTTGGACCCTTGGTAGTGGTAATAGGTAAGGTCTAGGATGCTTCTCCATATTTCTTGTGAGAGGAAGCTCTAGTTTCCACCATTAACCTTGGGTGAAGCAAAAGAAAAAGATGAAGACAACTGAAGAATGATTTGATGCAAGAAAATCAGATGACGCAACCTTGTCAAGATTATGATTGGTTTGAAGATTTGATATGACTTAGATCAGGGATATTGTTCCCTAGATGTATGGGTAGATGCCCAAAAGATAGTGGACAAGATATCACAACACTTAGTCATTTTGAAGATTGATTGAAGATTGATAGTTATGACAAGGTTTTGACACAAGATGATAAAGACTCAAATCGATTAAACAAAAGGTTGAATTAGATTCAAAAGGCCACTTTTGGAAAATGATAGGATTCTCAATAGTTACTACTCTATTCCTGACACCATGATTTGTTTGATAGATTCTAGAAATAGGCTGAAAAAGCTAAGTATCTAGCAATTCTAACAATTTTCTGACAACTTTTCAAAATTTTCCCAAATGACACTCTGCGGACTCATATGACAGTGGGTATGCTATGAAATGATAGTTGAAAAGCTTGTACAATAGTTTCAAAAACTCACACGATAGTTGCTAGCAGGATTTGACTTTTTGAATTTGCCTGGCAGAAAGACTCGTACGACACTGGGTTCTTTACTATACGACAGTTGGGCAATAATGAAATGACATTTGATAAAAAATCGTATGACTTTCTGACCTCCTAAGATGAATTTTGACTCCAGAAAGGAATTTCACTTCAAATTTTGCAAATTTAGGGTTTTCAGTTTTGGACTGTTTGCAAATGGTACTATCCAGATTTGAAGAGTAGACTAGATTTGTTTATTTTTAGTAACCAGATAGATAAGCAAGCACGCAAAATAGCAAGCCAGTGATTTCAAGCACGTCTAAAAACAATGAACAAGGGTGAAAGCAACCTTGCACATGAACAATCAAGTGACTGAATTGTGCTAATCTCTGAGAGTGCTAATTGTGTATGTTCAAAAAAGTTTTGCAATAATGCACATATTCCTGAAAATGAAAATTTGGCCTCGCTATGGTTTTTAGTAATGGTCTAACTCTGCAACTTTTATGATCCAAGAGGGAAAACTGCAATCTAGGTGCACTAGGGTTTTGACACAGTCTGAGAACTTAATCTTCAGGATCTGCTAGGGAGATCTGACAACCCAACAAGAGACCACACCTATGGAGATTTCTTCCAAGAGGACATTTATATAGCGGTTGCCACTACCACGGTGAAAATGGCTATTACCGCTTGAGGTTCTGTCAACATGGTTGACCCAATTAAGGGAATTTCCACTACGGTTAACCCTCTCTAAAGGTGACTCACAAGATAACCACATGGAGACTAGTTCCAGATTCAAGGATTTGGGTTTCTAGTACTATCCAAAAAGGAAGTAGAGCATAATCCCCTAGTCTTTTCACTTTTAACCCAAACAAAGTAGACAGATTAATCCGACATGCTAAGACCAAGATTATCTCACAAAGATCTATGACATCAACCCCTTATGATCTATCAACCTCTCCGGAGAGAGAATGCCTCGATCAAAAGTTGAAGACACACGGATCTAGTGGAACGTGAGACTCCCTCAGTATCCTCCCCACCTACAAGGGATCCTTCGTTGAGAAGAGTTTCGCTAGAAACCCACTCTCTTAAGATCCACAAATAGTGTTCATGGGGCCTAATTACTATGTGTAACAAAGATGTTGAAAGCAAACTATGTTCATTTTTATAGCCCAAATGAAGTCTGTGATAGGAAAGCAATAAAAGTCACTCAAGCTAGACACATGAGATGTTCATTTTAGTCCAAATCAAAATATTATCAGCTAAGAAGGTTACTTGAATTCCTCACAACATGCTTAGTAGATTCTTACCTAATTTTATCAATTCTTGTACTTTCCCAAATCCAAATCAGTCAAAAATAGGGAATTTCAATTGTTAAGACTAGCCGTTAGCCGAAATCTGACAAACTGCCTTGAAAAATGAAACAAAAATGAAAACCTAGTGCCAAAACTTGTACGACACTGGGTCTGCTTCCAGATGATAGTCCTAAAACTCGTACGACACTGGGTGTATGATGATACGATAGTTGAACTTCCAAACGATAGTGTGTACAGTCTAGCATGATTCTCGATCCAATAGACTATCGTACGATAGTGGGTATAGTCTGAGATGACTTTTGTCAGAAACTCGTATGAAAAGTGTATGGACAGGATTTAAAAATCAAATTTTTGGCTCAGAAATTGAGAAGAAAAGATAGAAATTGATAGAATTGAATTGGAAACCCGTATCAGGGCCCCGCGGTGGGCACCAGAAATGTGTGTGTGAATCTTGTACCTGATCTGTAGACACAACACTTTAGTAAAACATTAGAGGTTAGCAAAAATGAAAGCTGTAATGAATTGAAAGCTAAACTAACCAAGCGATTTACTACCTTCTAATAGGTGCAAGTATGATGTTCTCAGATTGTAATCAAGATCAGTGACCTTGACGACACCTAAATGAAGGATTTGAATGCAAAATTGATATGAAATATGAATGCAATTAATCTATTTTTTTTATTTTCTATGCAAATATGAATGAAAACTTGATATGGATCTAATCTAGAATGAATTGATATGAAATTGATCCAACAATGATATGAAAATGAATCTAAATGAATGTAAAAACCAAATTGATCTCACAATAGCCTTGATTTGCAATAAGCTTTGATTCTCCAAATTCCAATACTTCAAAATAGTTGTGCAATTCGTAGACGATTTTGGCAGAGTAAGCTCGCAAAATTATGAGATGTTGATATGAAGAGTTGAGGCCTTAATTTATAGAAATCCAGGGCTTTAGAGGTGCATGAATAAAAGCCATAAATCACTCAGTTGATTTTTAGTTTTAATTCACAAAATCATGCAAAAGTAGAGTTTAACTCAAAATAGAGTTTAGATTTAATTGATAATTGATAGTTGTCTGCTTTTTTGATTGTGCATGTTTTATTTATGAATTAATTTAATAATAAAGTGATTTATTTCCAACTTAACAGATTTTGAAAAATAAAACAATTGATTTATGGATTAATCAATTATTTTTCAAACTTTTATTCAAAAACAATATTATTAAAAATTGACAACTTGCTTTAATTAATTAAATAAGAATTTAATCAATTATTCATAGGATTTTGGATTTATTGTCAAAATTAAATAATACAATTTAGGAATAAATAGAATTAACTTCAATTAAACAATTAAGTGGTAGAATTAAATCTAATTAATTAAATATTGAGAATATTCAATTAATCAAACTTTAGGATAAATAGGATTTATCACCAAATAATCATTAAATTAAAGATAATTATGATAATTAGGAATATTACTAGGAATATTCCCCGATGCATAATTTAGGATAATCAATTAGGATTCGATGATGTTTAGATGTGCCTTTGGTTAGGACTTTGATGTTGATTTCGTTCGATTTGAAGATGTAGGAGGTTAATGAACCTATAGCCCATTTTTGGAGTATTACAGTTATGAGTACCAAGACTCATCCTACCACAATCGATGCTAATCAAGAGAATTTTTATGATTGTAACCATGAATTAGTTATTCTCATTAAGCTTTAAGTTACTGATGATCAACTACCTCAAGTGTCATCTGGCAAGAAAACTACAAATATCTAGTCTACATTGAAGGATCTCTACGAGACATCAGACAAAAGTAGAGCTTTATTTTTGAAGAATTAACTATTCTCTATTATTATTATGGATGAGCACATGTCCTTACAAGAACATCTTCTAAAGATTAAGGACATCATAGATCATCTCGAGGCCATTGGACGTATAATGGAGGAAGAGAATATGGTAGTCATTACTCTAAAAAGTCTACCACAATTCTATGAGTACTTTATTGAGATGCTCAATATTACTGCAACTAATGTTGATCTCAAATTTTTAGATTTGTGCACCAAACTTCTACAACAAGATAATTGGAAATAATAGTTTGGTAACAGTGCTCCTCACCCTCCTCTGAACAAGCATTTATAGTTCAATCCTTTCACAAGGATAAATGCACATCTCATTCATTAACCCAATCTCATGATAGCTCCAAGAAGAAGAAAATGTAGTGCAGCTATTGCCACAAATTTGGTCATATGATCCAAGATTGTAGGACTCGCATCGCTTATGAACAAATAAATTAGGAAGGGTCTCATCCATAAGACAATATTGGAGAATATATAGAGCTCACTAATTAGCTTGAGTTTTCCTTTTACGCCTTCTGAAGATTCACTTGCAGACTTTTGTTTTGAAGTTAGATTGACCATTAAGGGAGGGTATTAGAATTAAATCTCTCTATTTTTTTTCTCTCTTCCATAGATTCATTTCTATTTCTAATGGTCACTCCTCTTCTATGTTTCCATATTCTCTCTCTATTTAATATGGAAACTTTCTCTTTCTATTTCTCTCTTTATAATGTTTCTATTTTCTCTCTTTGTTTGTTATAGAAATATTCTTGTGTGTGTGTGTGTGTGTGTGTGTGTGTGTGTATGATCTTTGTTTAATAACACATTCATTATTTTACCATAATAGTTATTCCTCCCGCATTTGATGTTGGTCATTCTACTCTTTGGCCTTAATGGTGGGCTAAGACTATTAATGATCTCCATCCTGATGAGCTCATCAACAATAGATCTTACAGAAACAAGAGCAAGTAGAATGATACAATCAACTTTTCTCCCATGGCCAACATTCATAGTATTTTTGAACCTTGAATATATATTGAGGCTAAAAGGATTCCTGAGTGGGAAATGCCTATGAAAGCTAAACAATAAAATATTCAAAAGAGGAACACTTGGTTCCTTTCAGATCTTCATACAAGGTTTTCTCTATAAAAAATGAGCCTTGTACTCGTGAAGGGTTTTCTCTATCACATTAGGGTATCTCTTTACATTGCATTTATGCACTCATCTCATAGAAAATTAGACATGCTCTAGATTCATGAGTACTATGAACTTTATCTCTATCACATTGGCTATTAGTGGAGCTAGAAATCACCAAAATGGGGGGTTGACCAAGGAAAACCCCTAAAATATCCACACACACACACACATACACATTTTTCATATTTGCATGTGTAGAAGACCTTAGAAAAAATTATCAAAACTTTTATAGCATCCAAATGCTAAGCTAATCAATCTGCAGCTTGTTCTAACTAAAAACTTGTTATGTTGAGAACGCTTCTGCGACCAAGTTTCCAAGCCTTCAATTTTTTGTGTTTGTGAAGGGATTTGGTCATGAACAAAGTATTTTTAGAGAATTCCTTAGCCAAGGCATGCAACATTCTATTCAGGTGAGATGTTCTCATTTTTTGTGAGTAGAACTAGGGTTTTCTTTTCTATTTTTATCATTTCTCTTGTTTTTTGTCATTTTTAGTTTTATCATAGGGTAGTCTAATAAGGGGATTTTGTGAAATTTCTTGGCCTTGAACTTAATTTAGGGACTATGATTCAAGTATCTATGTTAGTTACGAGTAATCTAGAGGAAACTTTATTCTGACAGTGTTCTTGAGAAGCAGTTTGTGATAATCGGATTATATCTCCTAACAGGGATAGAATCTGGTCAAGAAAAGTTATATAGAGGTTGAAGACTTGCAGAGGTGACTTGGACAAGTCATCATAGTCATAGGTTGCACATGTGATGATTTATTAAGTTTATGAGCTAATATTTTTATGTGATTATGGAAATATTATGTAATGTGTAATGTTTGATATTTTGTGATTGGTTAAGCTTAATTAGCCAACTCAATTATGAAATATTGTGCACAGTATAAAGGAATGATTATTTTCCTTGATTGAATATATAGCGATCTATGAAAATGTGAAATAATGAGAATAAGTGATCTAAGTGATTGATGGGTGATGTGAAGTGAGAAGATCTGGTATTGTGGTCTGGTGAAGCATTTGGGGCAGTTTTTGCACAGTCAAAGAGGAGAAGAAAAGTTGTTGAGATTAATAATTCTTGGTATTATTATGTTCAGATTATACATAGATCAATCAGATAGTGTGTTCAATGATCTTTCCCTTGAAGTAGTTTGGATAGTGGTTCCTTTTGTCTCCCTTAACTACTAACAGGGTTAGAATCTCCTCACAGGGATTCAAAGTCTCCTAACAAGGACTGATATCTATTGAATGTATTTCATAAGACTCCAAATAGATTCCATCCTCTCACAAGGAATTTTCATATTAGTACATCTTTTGTGGGTACTATCCCCAGAGGGGTTTACTCTCTAATCAAGAGTTTCCCTAGTTTAAAAATATGGTGTCATTGTGTCTGATTATCTTTCTATGGTTGATGTTTATGTTGACTACATGTTAACTGATTCACCCCCCCCCCCCCCCTTCTCAGTTATCTTGGTGGAATTTATTTTCTAACAATTGGTATTAGAGTAGCAAGTCCTTTAAAGAAAATTTTAGCAGCTTAAGGAGATCCATGGAGAGTCACTTCAGAAAAGAAAGTCCTAAGTTTGATGGAGTTAACTATGACAGATGGAAAGAAAATATGAAGACACATTTTCTATGTTTAGGACTAGGATATTGGTCGATAAAAAAGAATGAGAAATGTATCATTGAAGAAGAAAAGATTGAGGATTGCACTGAGAAAGAAAGAGATCTATTCATGTGTAACATACTTTCCAGAGAAGCACTTATGTCAGACCTTCCTAAGAATGAATACAGTTAGGTAAAAAATCTAAAGACATCTCATGAAATTTGGTTAGCTTTAGAAGCTACTTTTTAAGGTGATAAACATGCTAAGAGAATCATATTACAAAATTGGTTATGTTCATTTCAAGAGGCTAAAATGATGGAAGATGAATCTGTTAGAATCTATATTGGTAGAATATCAGAGATTGTTGTAGGTATCAAAGCTCGTGAAGGAAATAATATTGAAGATGAAATCATATGGAAGATCTTGAAGACTCTGACCCCACTGTTTAACCAAAAAACACAGATGATTGAACAAGTCATACCCTGTACTAAAAACTTTACTAGAGAGACTCTTCTTGGAAGATTGGAGGTAGTGGAGATAATTTTTAGACAATCTGGAGATTTTCCCAGGATTGAAACTGCATTCAGGGCACTTAGTGTTCGCCCTACTTTGTCAAGAAGTGCAAGTGTCAATGGAAATAATGCTAGTAGTAGCAGATCTAAGACTGAAGAAGATAGAAAGATTGAAGAATAAATTGCCTTGCTTGTGAAAAGAGAACCTGAAGGTAAGAAAATCTTTAAATTTTGGACATGTCAAGAATATGGTCATTTTGCATCTAAATTTCCTAGGAGAGTGAAGAAATATAAAAAGAACTTTAAGCCTAGAAGACCTAAAGAGTGTTATTATGCTAATGATGAAGAATTTGAAGCTAGTATTGAGAAATTCTTAAGTGAAAGTGATGATATAGGATTTGTTGCAATAAAAGAAGAAAACTCTAAAATAGAAGTCAAAGAAGAAAAATCCTTAGTATCACAGGTTGAAAAGAAAACTAATTGGATCATAGATAGTGGGTGTTCATATCATGACTGGCGATATGAATAAGTTTATTAAGTTTAACAATTATGATGGAGGAATTGTTAGAGTTGGAAACAATGCACCTTGTTGAATAAAAGGAATAGGATCTATTACTCTTGATGGAAAGACTAACACTGATGATGTTTACTTTTTGGATGGATTGAAACATAATCTTTTAAGTGTTGGACAGTTAGTTGACAAGGGATATCAAGTTTGGTTTACTGAAAATACTTTTATGATCAAGGATAAGAATGGTAAAATGATTGGAACGGGAGCAAGAACCAAAGGTAATGTATTTCAGTTGAATCCTACTGAGATGACATGTTTGATTGCTAAAGTTGATGACAGTCGGTTATGACACAAAAGGTTTTGTTACATAAACTTTGATAACATTTTGAAAGCAAGTACCACATTTGAAGTAAGAGATTTGCCTAAAATTGTGAAACCTACTAACATGGTATACAAGGAATATGTTATGGCAAAATAGAAAAGAAGTTCTTTTCCCAGCAAGAAGTTCACCACAACAACAAAATTTGAGATTATTCATACAGATCTGAGTGGCCCCACAAGAACAAGAGGATTCTATGGTGAAAGTTATTTTATGATTCTTGTTGATGATTTTACTAGGATGATGTGGGTAGAATTTGTTACAAAAAAGTCAAAATCATTTGATAAGTTTATATTTCTTAAGAACAAAGTTGAGAATGAATCAAGAATGAATATTAAATGTTTAAGATCTGATAGAGGTGGAGAATTTAATTCAAAATAATTTAATACTTTTTGTGAAGTGAATGGCATTAAGAGACAACTTTCAACCCCTAAAACACCTGAGAAAAATGGTATTGTTGAAAGAATAAACAGATCAAACCCTGAGGCAACAAGAGCTATGTTGTTCGAGAATGATGTAGCAAAGATATTTTGGAGAGAAGCAATAAACACATTAGTGTATACAATGAATAGAGTATAGATCAAAGTAGATACAGACAAGACCCCTTATGAATTATGGTTTGGACATGCACCATCAGTAAAATATTTTAGAATTTTTGGAAGTAAGTGCTACATAAAGAGATATGATGATATTGGTAAGTTTGATGTTTCAATAAGAGAACTAAGTCTATCGTTGAGAGCACAAATGTTAAATTGGATGAGAAGTTTAGAATTCAAGAAAGGGTACTTGATTATGATTTAGACGAAGAAGCCTATCCTAAAACTAATCAAGAAAATGTTGAATTGTTTTATGAAAATAACAATGATTTGCAGAATGAGATTCATGATGAAGAACAAAGAGAAGAACCAAGATCTAAACCCATAATTGAAGCAAAAGTTGAAACAGTAACACCTAATAAGAATTTGATAAGGAATCATCCTATTGATCAGATTATCGGGAGCAAAGACAAAGGATTTATGACAAGAAATAAGGTACAAGAAGAATTTTGTTTGATTTCTCAAATTGAACCTAAGACTACTGATGAAGCTTGTAAAGATAACAATTGGATTCAAGCAATGAAGGAAGAATTAGATTAGATTGAAAAAAATAATACTTGGGAATTGGTTCCTAGACCTAAGGACAAAAATGTTATAGGAACTAAATGGGTTTTTAGAAACAAGAGGAATGAACAAGGTGAAGTTGTTGATCACTATGTTATGTTGTCTATTAGTGTCTAACACTTAGTCATTTTCAAGGCAATGTTGGTCAGTCATCACTGTGACCAAGTCATCTTATTAAGGTCGAGTCATGTATAGACTTGTATAGTTACCGAATAGTAGTTACTGCCAAGAAAGTCAGAGGTCATCGAGTACTTCAGTAGTTACCGAGCATTTTATGTCGAGTTGTATAGAAGAGTTAGTGTCGAGCACTAGTATATGCAAAATAGTTTTGACTAAGCATCAGAGACTTTGTATGTCGAGAAAGCCAATTTTGACATATGTATTTGTAATGGCACAAACACCAAGGTAAACTATTTTGGTCAACTTCTATGCATGATTTAATAATTGTTGAGAGAATCAAGGATATGATTATGCTTTGTATTTCTAATCATTAATCTCTATGCAAGCCATGTAACCTATTTGAAAAAGGGAATGCTTAAGTGGCATAAGTGATGAATCTAGATCAGTGATCTTGATCTACAAGCTTGATCAGATGTTTATATAAGGTGATATAAAAACCCTAAAACATAGCAAGAAAAGAGAAGCAAGAAAGAGAGAGTAACAAAGAGGATCTCATGTATGCGGAGCAGAGCAGTGAAGGACAAAATAGAGCTATATTTGATTTTGGAGATCAAACAAGTATTGGAAAAAGATGATTTCTAATCAACATTTATAGTGTAAATCAAAGGATTGGGTACTGATACATTTTAGAAGGTGAATCAAGGTAAATCTCTTGATAGAGTGGTCCTCACAGGCCTTTATAAATCTCTTAGTCGAGTGCTTACTTAGCTATAAGTTTTAAATCCTTTAATCAAGGTAGATTGTATAAGTCTGTAAGCTCTTAACAGGGCAAACCCCTCACAGGGTAGATCATCTAAAGTGATGAAACATTGTATTACTAACAAGCACACTTTAATACTATAGTAGTGAAGATTTTTGGGTGTCATCCCCACCCCAATTTTACCTTTCAATGGTTTCGGGGTTACCAATTTTTGTGTTATGTGTTTTATTTGATGGATGAGATTAGAATGTTAATTTCATTTTAGTATTGAAATATATGTTTATGGTATGCATGTGGAATTAGTTTCTATTGGATTTGATGAGTAAACAACCCATAGCTCCCAAGAACACATGCATGCAAACACATGTCACAAAAAGAGAGAGAAGCAAGAAGCTAGAGAGGCCTAAACGTGTAGATCCACGAGAGAGGAAAAATCATTGATGTGCAAAACTAAAAGTTACAATTCAATAAAATGAATGTTTCTCAATAAGATTAAAAGAGAGATCAATCCTTATAAAAGGATATCAAAACCCTAAAAGGGTGAAAAAAACTAGGTTTCATCATAATAATTAATAAAACAAATAATTATTATATGCCTAAAGTTTAGCTTAAGAAGAAAGAGATAATAAGTGGCTTAATAATTAAATCAATATGATTTAATTAATAAGTAAACACTTTATTACTCTAACACCCCCCCTTAAGATAAACTTTGGGAGAAGCTAAAAACCTAGATAAGATAAGATAAGATAAAATATTAATGTCCAACAAGAGACCACAAGTGGGCCTAAGGGACTGAGAGTACAACAGAGAACCCAGAGGACAATAAGACAACCAAACAGTGTCTGAGAAAAGAGGAACCAATAGAAAAAGAAGCAGCAACAAGAGCCAAAAAGAACTACTGAAAAAAAATGGGTCCCGGCAACAAAAGGCCTGATCAGGTACCCAAGTATAAAAGAGATTCATTATAAAAGAGGAGAAATAGAGAAAACCATATGAGAAAAACTTTACTCCAAAAAGAGACAAAGACTAGTCTGAAGGACTGAAGAAGCCTCCAAAACTAGGGAATGTTCTAGAAAATAGGAACCAGGATGAACATGTAGAACATCATTGAAGTATGAAGCTGCAAACTCTGTCAAGATGTAACTATTGATATGTGTAATACCCCAAAAATGGACTATAGGTTCATTAATCTCCTATATCGACGCATCGAATGAAATCGACATCAAAGTCCTAACCTAAGGCACATCTGAACATTATCGAAATCCTAATTGATTTTATCATAAATTCTGGATCGGGGAATATTCCTTACTCCTATTTATCCTAATTATCTTTGATTTAATAATTATTTGGTGATAAATCCTATTTATCCTAAAGTTTGATTAATTGAATGTTCTAAATATTTATTTAATTAGATTTAATACTACCACTTAATTATTTAATTAGATTTAGTTCTATTTATTCCTAATTATATTATTTCATTTTGACAATAAATCAAAAATCCTATGACTAATTGATTAAATTCTTATTTAATTAATTAATGTCAATTGTCAAATTTAATAATATAGTTTTTGAATAAAAGTTTGATTTAATAATTGATTAACCCATAAATCAATTGTTATATTTTCAAAATCAGTTAAGTTGAGGATAAATCACTTTATTTATTAAATTAATTCATAATTAATTATGCACATCCAAAAAAATAGTTGAACTTTAAATCAGAAAATCAATTCAAGTTGTTTTAAAAATAAACTCAACTCTCTTTTGAGTTGAAAGCTGATCTCAACATCTGATTTAAATCAAAAAGCTGATTTGCATGATTTTGTGAGTTAATCTATCTCTAAATTATTGATAACTCAAAAATCAACCTGAGTTTATCAAGAGTGATTTATGGCTTTTTCCATGCACCTCCAAAGTCCTGGATTTCTATAAATTAAGGCCTCAGCTCTTCATTTTGGATCCTTCCACGAATTGCATCCTCACGCTGGCAAATTGGTGATCGAAGAATCAATCTTTGTGAATCAAAAGTTGTTGTGAGATTTTCATTTTTTTGAGCATTCATATCATTTAGCATATCATTGTTAAATTAATTGCATGTTATATCAGTTTTTCATACTGAATAAATTCATATAAGTTTTCCTCATCTTATTGCATAGAAAATCCAAACATATAGATTAATTTGCATTCATCTAATATCTAGATTCTTCATTCAAATCCTTCATTTAGGTGTCGTCAAGGTCACTAATCTCGATCCAGTCTGAGAATATCATACTCGCACCTACTAGAAGGCAGTAAATCACTTGGTTAGATTAGTTTCCATTTCATTGCACAATTTTGATTTCTGCTAACCTCTAATGTTTTACTAAAGTGTTGTGTCTATAGCTAGGTACAAAATTCACACACACATTTCTAGCGCCCATTGTGGGGCCCTGAAATAGGTTTCCATTCAATTTCTATCAATTCCTATCATCTTCTTGTCATTTTCTATTCCAAACTGTAATTTTTAATTTATGTCCGTACAATTTTCATATGAGTTTTGTTAGAAACTCGTATCAAGAGGTACCCACTATCGTACGACAGTTGATTTTATCGAGGATCATACCATCAAAAACATAGTGTCATTTGGAAGCTCTTTTGTTGTATGATCTGATACCCATTGTTGTACAAGTTTTTGGATTGTTATCTGGTATGTGACCCACTATCATATGATTTTCAATGCCAAGTTTCAATTGTCATTTCACTTTTTCAGGTAGTTTTCCAGATTTATTTTCTAGATTTAGACTGGTAGCTAACATTAACAATTGAAATTTGTTGTTTGTGATTGATTTCTGTTGATTTTGATTGAAAAGCGCAAGGAAAATTGCTAAAAATAAGTAAAAATCTACTAAGTGCGTTGCGAGGAATTCAAGTAATCTTCTTAGCTGATAACATTTTGATTTGGATTAAAAAGAACTCTTGCATGTCAAGCTTGTGTGACCTTTATTGTTTTCATATCACAGATTTCATTTTGGGCTATAAAAATGAACATAGATTTGCTTTTCAGTATCTTTGTTACACATAGTAAATAAGCCCTATGAACACTATTTGCGGTTCTTGAGAGAGTGGGTTTCCAGTGAAACTCTTCTCAATGAAGGAACCCTTGTAGGTAGGGAGGTTACTGAGAGCATCTCATGTTCTACTACATTTGTGTGTCTTCAGCTTCTGATTGATACATTCTCTCTCCAGAGAGGTTGATAGATCATAAGTGGTTGACATCATAGATCTTTGTGAGATAATATTGGTCTTAGCGTGTCAAATTAATCTATCTACTTTGTTTGGGTTAAAAGTGAAAAGGCTAGAGGATTATGCTCTACTCCCTTTTTGGGTAGTACCAAAAACTCAAATCCTTGAATCAGGAACCAGTCTCCATGTGGTATCTTTTGTGAGTCACCTTTAGAGAGGGTTAACCATAGTGGACATTCCCTTAATTGGGTCAACCACATTGATGGAACCTCAAGTGGTAATAGCCATTTTCATCGTGGTAGCAGTAGCCACTATATAAATGTCCTTGTGGAGGAAACCTTCACAGGTGTGGTCTTTTGTTGGGCTGTCAGATCTCCCTAGCAGCTCCTGATTGATTAATTTCTCAGACTATGTCAAAACCTCAATACACCTGGATTGGAGTTCACCCTCATGAGATCACAAAAGTTACAGAGTTAGACCATTACTAAAAACCCTAGTGAGGCCAAATTTTCATTTTCTAGGAATATGTGCGTTATTGCAAAACTTTTTGAAACATACACTATTAGCACTCCTAGGGATTAGCATATTCAGTCACTTGGTTGTTCATGTGCAGGGTTGCTTTGTCCCATGTTCATTGTTTTTAGACATGCTTGAAATCACTTGCTTGCTATTTTGTGTGCCTGTTTATCTATCTGGTTACTAAGAATGAATCAATCTGATACAATCTTCAAATCTAGACAGACAATTTTGAGAACAATTTGAAACTGAAAACCTAAAAATTGCAAAATGTGATGTTAAACACCTTTTTGGAGTCAAAAGGCATCTTGTAAAGTCAGAAAGTCGTATGAATTTTGGCTATTGTCATTTCAGAACCCCCAGATTGTCGTATGGTAGCTGGTATATTGTTGTACGAGTTTTGTTGCCAGTCAATTCAAAAAAGTCAAAACCCTGCTATCAACTATCGTGCAAGTTTTGCAACTATCGTATGAGCTTGTCAATTGTCATTTCATAGCCTACCCACTGTCGTACGAGCCTGCAGAAAGTCATTTGAGAAATTTTGAAAAATTGCTAGAAAGTTGTCAAAACTGTCAGAGACCCAGCTTTTGCAGCCTATTTCTAGAGTCTATCAAATAAATCACTGTGTCAAGAACAAAGTAGCAACTACTGAGAATCCAATCATTTTCCTAAAGTGGCCTTTTGAATCTGATTTAACCTTTTGTGTAATCGATTTGAGTCTTTTTCATCTTGTGTCAAAACCTTGTCATAACTATCAATCTTCAATCCATCTTCAAAATGACTAAGTGTTGTGAACTCGTGTCCGCTATCTTTTGGGCATCTACCCATACATCCAGGGCATAGTATCCTTCATTTATGTCTAATCTAAGCTTCAATCAATCAAAACTTTGACAAGGTTGCGTCATTTGATCTTCTTGAATCAGATCTTTCTTCAGTGGTCTTCATCATATTCTTTTGCTTCACCCAAGGTTAATGGTGGAAACTAGAGCTTCCTCTCACAAGAAATCAGGGGAAACATCTCATACCTTACCTTTGACTCATATCCAGGGTCCAACTCTTGAACAACTCTACAATTCTAGTCTTTACGAAGATGACGGTCTTGGCAACTTTCGATTAAAAACTGGTTACATTCCTCCACCATCAACTCGCAGGGGTAATCAACAAACTCCTCCTTGATCTATCCCAGGGAGTCCAAAAACTCCTACCATGTCTCAAGCACGGACAAACCATGGCTCTCAAAGAGCTCAATCTCAACATGGTGCAGATCAGAAACCCACACCTGAAGAAATTTCTCGGTATCAAAATGATGATGACTTCAAAAGAATGATGAAGCATTTCTTGAAAGAAGATAGAGAAACATGCTTTTTACAATTAGCTCATCAAGGAGCTAAACTTCCTCCCAATTTTAATGTGGAAGATATCATTACACATGAGGAAGAAACTCCTATTTCAGCTATGATGAAACAAATGCACGCCATGCAAGTAAAACTTAACAAAAGGAACCTAAGGAGTTCTCCATGGAGGTCCTATGTCCTTTTCCATTTGATAAAGATTTTTATATGCCACCATTCCCTAAAAGGGTGGAAATGCTGAAATATGATAAGTATGATGGAAACTCAGATCCTCAAGATCATGTCAAAGAATTTTGTACTAAATCTATGGAGTTCATTTATGAACCGACCTATCTGATGCATCTTTTCCCTCGATCTCTGGGAGGGGAAGCCATTCATTGGTTCTTTAGGATGCCACCTACAATCAAAACCTTTGAGGAGTTGATCAGATTATTCTATCAGCAATACTCCTACAACATCCAACATCCAATCACCATGATTGATATCTGCAATCTCAAACAATATCCAAGAGAACCATTCCTGACATTTCTCAAAAGATGGAGAAAGAAATTCTCTCTAGATGCTAGGCCTATTCCAGAAATTGAGAAGCTAGAAATCTTCATCAACAATCTTGTTCTAGAAATCAACTACCCTTTACAAATGCAAAATCATACATCTTTTGACAAGATGGTAGATAATGTAATCAAAATTGAAAAAGTACTTGTGAAAAAAGGAGACGTCACACTTCAAAAGGACAAGTATGAATCTAGTTCTAAGGATAAGAACAAAAATTGGAACAAGAATAAGGGCATCGTCACAGATGGCATTATTGATAATCATGCCCCATCTAAGGCACCTGCTTTCAATCTAACCATTGGTACTCAAGCCATCAAAGCTTCAAAACAAAAGGTGTCTGAATCATCTCAAAAGAAGCCAGAATACAAATCTTGGTCCGCTGATAATAAATGAAAGTTCACTCCTCTTGGAGAATCTTTGGAATCAACTATGAGAACTCTGTTGGCTAATAACATCATCTCTTTGCCTGAGATCCAACAATCTGATCCTGATCCTAACCAAAATGGTGGAGAGAGAATGAATTCTATGATTTCCATTGGGGTAAAGGTCACAAAGCTAATAACTACTTGCACTTGAAGCATACCATTCAAGACAAGATTGATAATGGAGAAATCATGATTGATAATCCTAAAATCAATAATGATCACACAGCATTCACCGAACCATTTCCAAAGCATTTCCAAGGAGATTTGTCTTCTCGGCCTAATGTGGGTGCTAAGGTCAATTATGCCTATCCTAGAAATAATACTGTTATCAATATGGTTGAACCAAGCCTATCTGAGCGTTGCAATGTCATCACAATTGTAAGAAGAGATAGAGAAAATCAATCAGCTAACACAATTACTTGATCACAAGCTCAGGCACACCTACAAGGACAAATCCCAGATCAATCAAATGTCCCTAAGGTGCCTTTCAATCTATCTTCTGCTTCTAAACAGAGGGCAACATCTAAATCTTCAAATCCTAAGGACATGAGGTCTACTTCATACAGTATTGTCCAACAACTCTAGCACACAAATGCTAAAATCTCCATGTTTGAGTTGCTTTGGATATCTCTAGCTCATAGAACCATTCTAGACAAAGCTCTTCTCAGATATAATGTTTCTGATAACCTTGATTTAGACAGATTCAAGGCTATGGTTGGTCATGTTACATCTCCACAGTATATCTCCTTTTCAGAGGATGATGATAACTCCTTGAGTCATCCACATAACCATCCCTTGCATATTGAAGTCTTGATCCAAAACCATCGTGTCAAATGTGTGTTGATAGATGGGGGCACTGGTCTGAATATTTGTTCTTACAGCTTGATCACACAATTGGGATTTTTAGAAATAGCCATTTATCCTAGAAAGAAAATAACTATCAAAGCATATGATGAAGAAGAAAGATCCTCCAAGGGAACAATTGTCTTGCCTATCAGAATAGGTCCTATCATCAGAGATACTATATGTCAAGTTCTTGATATACCTTTGGCTTACAACATCCTTCTAGGGAGACCCTGGATACATGAGATGAGAGCTATTCCTTGCACATACCATCAGTGCTTGAAATTTCCTTGTGACAGAGTAGAGGTAACCATTCCAGCTAACGTGTCAACAACTCGTAATGCATTGAAGGCAAATGTGGATAAACTTGTTCCTAATAACAAAGAAGCTTCCACTAAGCAAATAGATGTAGCATCCACCTCTAAGATGGAATACATTGCAAAAGAGGTCAATATCAAAGAAAATGTGATGGGAGAATATACTATAGAGCTAGTCTTGTCTTTGACATCTCTCCCTATCTCACCTAAGTCTTATGGGCAAGCTCAAAAGTAGTTCAAACCAGAATCTAAGGAACCTCTTGAGGCATATAAAGGAAAATTTGTTGCAGAGAAAGTACCTAAGCAAGAATTTGAAGAAGATGAAGGTGTGCTTGCATGGCTTTACAAAGATGAACCTAAATCCCAAGTTGTTCCACCTAGTGACTCTAAAGTATCGAAGGTTCCTTCTAAGTCATATGGCCCAGGGGATAAACTAATAGCTAAGATGGGATATAAAGGAAAAGGACCTCTAGGACTACAGGGTAAAGGTCTTTTGTCACCTCTTGAACATCGTGGTCGAGCCAACAAGAATACAACAGGTCTAGAATACACGAAGAAGCCTTTCTATCTTAGCAAGAACTACCCACATGTTCTAGAAAAAATTGAGCCTTCCGTAGCAAATCAACTAAAGAAAGAAATAATTGAACAATCTGATAGTGATGATTCAGACACCACTGATGAGCTCATTCCTTATGAGTGTTTTCCTAAAGAAATCAAAGACCTCCTTGATGTTGAAGATGATCCAATAAAAAGAATTAATGTAGTAGAAACACAAGAACCTACTATAGAGCAAGAGATAGTTGCAACACAAGAACTAGCTAATCTCGAAGACAATCAAATAGGAAAAGAGGAAGGTGGTACTTATTCTGAGATAGATTCCCATGAGTATGAGTTCAAATTAGAATCTAAGGGTAACCCTTCTTGGGGTATTCATCCTGACTTTACTCATGTTCTTAGATTTCCTAGAGGCATAGATGAAGAATCTAATGACTATGAATGGGGAGCCATTCTAGAAGAAGATGAGCTTATTACAGAGAAACATGTTGATGTTATTCACTAATATGCACCTAAACCCAACGTAAGTCTAGAGCGAAATGATGAACTTATCGAGTCTGATCCACCGATGGCTGAAGTGGACTATCATAATGACATTGAGCCTATTCATGAATTGAATGTCTTAAGTTGTAATATCACCTTTGAACTTGAGCATCGGGTTAGGAGCAATGATAACAGATCCATATCCATAAACACTCTTTCCCAATATTTCACCACTTTGACTATCCAACATCCTGAACTTCTTGATCAAACCTCCACAAATCCAAGCCATGGTATTTATACCTTCTTGAATTATTATGCCCTTGCTTGCTACCTCAATGCAATTGAGCCTATGAGGACTTCCATCAGTGAACCGAGCATTATCATGATGGAGTTAGACATCAAGTATTTTAGTCAGAAAAATAAGAATAAGAATAAAAAGAAAAGGAGTTTTGAGGGTGAAAACCACTTTGTGGCAGTCTCAGAACCTACAAAAATAAAAATAAAAGACATATCTAAAGGTGAAAACCTCTCTGAGGCACCTAAGGATGAGATATTTGATGTCCTTCTGAGTCATTTATAAGATAGATCTCCAGTTCTAATTGAGCCCACTCAATCTATCAATTTGGGAACAGCAGAAGAACCACAGTTGATCCATGTAGCACAATCTTTATCAGAAGAAGAGAAACAAAAGATTACAACATTCCTAACAAAGAAGAAGATCAACTTTGCATGGAAATATTCAAATATGCCAGGGTTGGATCCCGATCTTATAATGCACCATTTATCTATAGCTCCAAACATTAAACTTGTTAAGCAAAAATTGAGAAAGATGCATCCTCATGTTGCACTCTTGGTAAAATCTGAATTAGAGAAGCTCCTAAAAGCTAGATTCATCTGAGTTATTGATTATGCAGAGTGGATATCTAATATTGTACCTATTTCAAAACCAAATAAATCAATTAGAGTGTGTATAGACTTTAGAGATGTAAATAGAACATGCCCTAAGGATGATTTTCCACTACCTAACATTGATATGATAGTGGACATGACTACGGGCTTTGAGATGTATTCTTTAATGGATGGTTTTTCTGGATATAATCAAATAAAAATTGCTCCAGAGGATCAAGAGAAAATTTCTTTCACATGCGCATGGGGTACCTTCTGTTGGAATGTAATTCCATTTGGGCTTAAGAATGCTAGTGCTACATATCAGAGAGCTATGACTTCTATTTTTCATGACATGATGCATAGGACTATGGAGGATTATGTTGATGATACTTTAGCAAAATCTATGATTAGAGCTGAACATCTAAATGACTTGAGCAAGATACTAGACAAAATGGAAAAATTTAGTCTCAGACTAAATCCTAAGAAGTGTGCTTTTGGTGTCACTTCTGGAAAGCTCTTAGGATACATAGTTTCAAAGAAGGGCATTGAAGTTGATCCAGCTAAAGTAAAGGCTATAATGGAGATGCAACCTCCCAAGAATATTAGTCAAATGAGAACATTGCAAGGGAGAGTTCAATCTATCAGACGCTTCATATCTCAGCTAATAGACATATCACAACCTTTTACAAAAACATTACATAAAGGTGTGACATTTGCGTGGAACAAAGAATGTGAGAACAACTTTAATCATATCAAGAAGTATCTATCAAATCCTCCTATCTTGATGCCTCCCATTCTAGGGAAGCCTTTGATCTTATATGTCTCCACTACAGATACATCACTGGGGGTATTGCTTGCACAACATGATGAGAACAAAAAGGAAAGAGCTATATACTATATCAGTAGAACATTGGTGGCATATGAAAAGAATTATTCTATGATTGAGAAGGCTTGTCTAGCTGTGATCTTTGCATCACAGAAATTGAGACATTACATGTTGGCACATACCACACATTCGGTAGCTAAGATTGATCTACTAAAGTACCTACTAAGCAAAGCTGCCCTCACGGGTAGATTAGCTAAATGGGTCATGCTCTTAAGTGAATTTGACATTGAATATGTTGAAAGAAAAGCCATTAAAGGCCAATTTATTGTTGATCAATTGGTAGATGCACCTATGATTGATGATACACCAATGCAAATAGAATTTCTAGATTCCTCTATCATGACTCTTTCTTCTAGAGAATGGAAGTTATTCTTTGATGGATCGTATACACATAATGGATCAGGAGTAGGCATATTATTTATAACTCCTCAATGATACTCCATACCTAAAGCATTCAGATTAAATTTCCCTTGCACAAACAATATTGCAGAATATGAAGCCCTTCTTAATGGTATGAAACTAGCAATTGAGTCGAGAGTGACAGAGATACACATTCATGGAGACTCCCAACTTGTTATTCATCAAGTCAATGATGTGTACCAAACTAAGGATGAAAAGCTCATTCCATACAAAAGAATGGTAGATGATCTAAAGAAGTATTTCATATCTATTACATTTGAGTAAATACTTAGAATAGAGAATAAGGTTGTCGATGCAATGGCAATGCTATCTACTTTATTACAACAGCCTGAACATGAGCTACGCTACGAGTTCCTGGTAGAAGCATTATCTTATCCTGCATATGATTCCCCTAAAACCCACATGATCTGCACAGTTATTGGTCATGATTCATCTCGATACAAAAACCTATTCTCCTATCTCTAAGACCAAATCATTCCCGATACCTTCAACCACCATGAAAAGAGATACCTTATCCGTAATGCCTCCTGATATGTCATCATTGGTCACGATCTATACAAATGAGATCTAGATGGTATGCTACTTAGATGTTTAGAATGGGAAGAGTCTCAATGTGTGTTAGAGGAAGTCCATCATGGTATTTGTGGGTCACACTCGAACGGTTTAACACTAGCTCAAAAACTTATTAGGGCTAGGTACTATTGGCCTGAAATGGAGAAAGAGTCTATCAAGTTTGCTAAGAATTGTCAAAAGTGCCAAGTGCATGGCAACTTAATTCATGCTCCAGGGAGAGATCTCATTCCCTTTACTACACAATGGCCTTTTCATCAATGGGCATTTGATCTTATAGGAGCTATACATCCTCATTCTTCTAATGGACATACCCATATAATCACAGCTATAGATTATTTTACAAAATGGGTAGAAGCAATCCCTTTGACACAAGCAACTGGAAAACAAATATCTATGTTCATATTGAACTATATCATATGCAGATATGGGATACCTCATTCCATAATCATAGATAATGGTGGACAATTCAAGAACAAAGATCTAGATGATTTA
Organism: Chamaecyparis obtusa; assembly: GCA_027943335.1. Taxonomy (NCBI): domain Eukaryota; kingdom Viridiplantae; phylum Streptophyta; class Pinopsida; order Cupressales; family Cupressaceae; genus Chamaecyparis; species Chamaecyparis obtusa. Next base: position 110,539 of record BSBK01001984.1, read on the forward strand.
TGTGCTAAATTCAAGATTACACAACATTGGTCATCTATCTACTATCCTCAAGGGAATGGACAAGCAGAGGCTTCTAACAAGAATCTATTGAAAATCTTGCACCGTATAGTTAATAAAATAGGAAGAGACTGGCATCTCATGATCAATCCAGCTCTTTGGGCCTACAGAACAAGTATCAGAATGCCTACTAGGGCTACACCTTTCACTTTAGTTTATGGGTATGAAGCGGTACTGCCTATTGAGGTTGAAATCCCATCACTAAGAATCAAAATGTATGGTCTAGTAACTGATGATGACTACATAGTGTCTAGGTTGCAAGAACTTGAACTACTAGATGAGTGCAGACAAGCAGCGTATAATCATCTCAGAGTATATCAGAAGAGAATGTCTAGAGGTTACAACAAGAAAGTCAGACATAGAGAATTTCAGGTTGGTGATCTAGTCTTGAGAGAGAATCCTAAAAATTAATCACATCGAGAACACAAGGGGAAGTTTGAACCCAACTGGCTGGGTCCCTTTGTTATCACTACTACTTTTGGCTCTGGTGCCTATCAACTCTCAATGACTGAAGGAGAATAGCTCCGAGAACTAATCAACGTTCTCCATCTGAAGAAATTCTAAGCCTAAGGCATTCAGCCTATGGTAAAATGTCCTGAAAAAATCTTAAAAATTAGAAAAAGTCCTAAAAAAATGAACATCTTAGTGAAAATCTAGCAATAGGTGCCTTGATGATTCACAAAAAAAGTAAAAATATATCAAAAGTACAAAAAAATTGAAAAAATGAAAAATACAAAAAAATGAGAAAAAGAAAAAGTGCCTTGGTGAAAACCTAGAAATAGGCGCCTTGGTAGCAAACATAGAATCTTTGCCAAGATGGTGAAAACCTGGCAAACAGGTGCCACTTGTTTCAAAATGCTCCATCTATCAGCGTCTATATCCTATCAATGTTCCAAACTTGGGGGCAATCAATATCATATCCTATGGCCTCCAATGTATCTTAGATGTGTCATATCCAGTCAGAGTCCTTTGAAGCTTCATTTGAGTCTGTTTGTCTGTCTCATCTCTAGAAAGGATTTTGCATATACAACAACGCAATCAAACATCAACACAAATTGAAAATAATCTATGCTTTTTACATGCTTTTATCTCCTTGTATGCTTACTGATTCACATTGAGATTTTTGCATATTATGTTCCCTCGAGCTCTTCGATGATGTCCTTTAAAGGATTTAGAGAGTGATGACTGGGGGTATAATCTTTTCTTTGTTTTCTACTTGTATGTGAAAATCTAACAACTTTGAAAATTCTGGATTGAAATGGTGTCTGACTGTAAGAGCCTCTATCTCGAATTGGATGGCCATGTGTACCTCGACCATTGATACCCAAAAAATTCAAGGAAGTTTGATCTAACTATTGTCTTTTTTTTTCTTTTTTTTTTTTAGTGAGTTCTTTCTCCTATTGTGAAATGCGATCTTACCTAAGGATGTGAATGATAAAGGGTCACTACGGGTAATTCACACTAGATTTAGAATGATCTCTTGACTATTTGATGTGTTTGTTACGCAAGGCGTATTCTGGTCATCATGACGTCTATGTTTTGATGCTTATACAAATTGCTATATCAAAATGGACATGATATTCAAGTCATTCTGGCGTTTATGCCTTGGTGCTTATATCTAATCCGACATTCTGAAAACAAAATCAATATTCATATATCCATGGTTTCCTAATCAGTGGGTGTTGTATTGATTCCTGCGTATACAAATCGATATTCATATGCCTATGGTTTCATAACTAGTGGGCATTGTATTGATTTATCCGATTACCTAAAAATTCAATGATGAAATCGACCAACACATGATCAGTGACTAGGTCCTAGGTCTTAGATTGCATTTTATTTTACATGCTTTTTTGCACTTTGCATGTTTGCATGATCTCACAAATTGCTTGAACACTTAAACGATTCTTCAAAAATGCTAAAAACATATCATAAGAGTTTAATCTCACATGAAGGTTCATCCAACAAAACAACAAGTAGAATCCTTTTTCAGGATCAAAATCGAAATCTGAGATCATTTACTATGTCAAAATTGCGATTTAAAATTTTCGGACCCAGGACGGTCTACTACTTGCATAATCGACCTTCCATCATCACAGAAATCCAATATTCAAATTAACTGATTATCTTACATCAAACTATCAAACTTTCCACTTGGTCAACCATGGTCAACTCATGGTCAAACCTAGTCAAACTTGGTCTTCTAGACCTCCAAACGATGCAGAATGTGTTCTCGAATGTGTTTAACCACTTCTTAAATCAATTAACATGCTTCTGAACTATTCAATGCTGACTTTTCTTATCAGATTTCAATTTTTATCCCGAAGGGGGCATGGTATTGCACATCATTCAAAGTCTATGATCTAAATTTGAAATCATATCTTTCCTAAGTAATCAAGACAACAACCACGTCTAGTTGATGATTCATTAAAAAGATGTCATTTCTTGGGGAAAATCAATCATCACTTGGGGCATATCAGATTCATCAAGATCCATATCAATCTGGTATTCTCTTAATCTTGTAAATTGTATCAGTTTTTCGTAACCATCAGTACATTAGTGTTATTTCCTTGGTTCTTCATAACTGAAGGGTTCAGATGTGATACCAATGTGATTCTTATTGACAATCAGGTTTGGAATCGGTCACTCACTTCTTCGCAATCATAAGGTTCAGAATCAGGCATTTTGACACTTCTTCACAATCATTGGTTCATTGTTGTGATAGTTAACATTATCTTTGGTCATTCAGGACCTAGTATCTTCATATCAATTTCAATTAGTTTTTGCTTCATATCAATTTCAATTTCAAACATCAGTTTCAACATCATACACAGAATGTCTTTGAACCACTACACTTCGCACAGCAATTCAAAGAGGGGCAAAATGTAATAGCCCAAAAATGGGCTATAGGTTCATTAATCTCCTATATCGACACATCGAACGAAATTGACATCAAACTCTTAACCTAAGGCACATCTGAACATTATCAAAATCTTAATTGATTTTATCATAAAGTCTGCATCGGGGAATATTCCTTACTCCTATTTATCCTAATTATCTTTGATTTAATAATTATTTGGCAATAAATCTTATTTATCCTAAAGTTTGATTAATTGAATGTTCTGAATATTTAATTAATTAGATTTAATACTGCCACTTAATTATTTAATTAGATTTAATTCTATTTATTCCTAATTATATTATTTCATTTTGACAATAAATCAAAAATCCTATGACTAATTGATTAAATTCTTATTTAATTAATTAATGTCAATTGTCAAATTTAATAATATAGTTTTTGAATAAAAGTTTGATTTAATAATTGATTAACCCATAAATCAATTGTTATATTTTCAAAATTAGTTAAGTTGAGGATAAATTACTTTATTTATTAAATTAATTCATAATTAATTATGCACATCCAAAAAAATAGTTGAACTTTAAATCAGAAAATCAATTCAAGTTGTTTTAAAAATAAACTCAACTCTCTTTTGAGTTGAAAGTTGATCTCAACTTCTGATTTAAATCAAAAAGTTGATTTGCATGATTTTGTGAGTTAATCTATCTCTAAATTCTTGATAACTCAAAAATCAACCTGAGTTTATCAAGAGTGATTTATGGCTTTTTCCATGCACCTCCAAAGTCATGGATTTCTATAAATTAAGGCCTCGACTCTTCATTTTGGATCCTTCCACGAATTGCATCCTCACGCTGGCGAATTGGTGATCGAAGAATCAATCTTTGTGAATCAAAACCTGTTGTGAGATTTTCATTATTTTGAGCATTCATATCATTTAGCATATCATTGTTAGATTAATTGCATGTTATATCAATTTTTCATATAGAATAGATTCATATTAGTTTTCCTCATCTTATTGCATAGAAAATCCAAACATATAGATTAATTTGCATTCATCTCATATCTAGATTCTGCATTCAAATCCTTCATTTAGGTGTCATCAAGGTCACTGATCTCGGTCCAATCTAAAAATATCATACTCGCACCTACTAGAAGGCAGTAAATCGTCAGGTTAGATTAGTTTCCATTTCACTGCACGATTTTGATTTATGCTAACCTCTAATGTTTTACTAAAGTGTTGTGTCTACAGCTAGGTACAAAATTCACATTCACAATCTAAAGATCCTCCATTGAAATATGACCAGGTAGAGAAGATTGTAATCTGCATGAGTGCCCTCAAATGACACTACTTGAATTAGGAGACAAACAAAGGTAAACACCTGAACTCAAGGATACAGATGGCATAAAAACATCAAAGTCTAAAGAGTTGATCAATCAAAGCTGGAAGAGTGCATCCAAAAAATAGGAAAGAGAAGAGTGTCCATATGGTAAATGATCCATCTCACCAGAATGCATAGGTACCCAGCCATTGCAACCGCCTAGTACATAAAATCAAATACTAAATACATAGCTCACACTATAAAATCAAGGATGTATTAGAACCAACATTAGAAACCCCCCCCCCCCCCCATAATGCTGACAAGGGAGTAATGATAGGTACACTGAAAAGAACATCCAATATGAACTGCATGATACCAAAAACATCAAAGGTGCAGAGAGAGTACAAACACAAATAAAGATACTTGAGGCTAATGTCGTTGGAGGAATGCTCAATGAAAAAAGTAGATGGAAAAAAAAGGCAAACATCAAACCCCCAAGACACTTTATAATGGAGTGCGAGTACAAAGAGCATGAATATGTGTAAGATCTCATACATGCAATATAATGGCACTTTATCTCAGTGCGTGTGCATAAAAGAATGCTTTAAAAGTGAAGTATACACTGCTCAAAGAAGAGAAAAGGCTTTTGAAACAAAAGAACATCCAAAGACAATCCATCTCTTAAAGGGAAGAGATCCTAGGACCTGAAACATCCAAGATATCAGCCAGATTACAAAAATACAAGAAACTGAATAAAATACACCTGGAGCATAATCTGGAAAAATTACTAACATCACTAGAAAGGTCTCAAAACAAGATTTGCAATGATATATCATTTTCCCAAAATGGAGTCCGGATGTGCAAGATAGAGCTCCTAGAGTGCAAAACTAAACATCTAGCTTTGATAATAAAAAACCATCAAAAAAGAAAAATAAAAAAATTCAAACCTCCAGATCTAGATAGAGGTCAGAACCATCTTTCCGATGATATCTCGTTTGCCTGATTTTGACACTGTGTGCTCAAGTTATGAGCAAAAAACCACAGGTAAGCTGAAGGGCCCAAAAAATGGTGTAGAAGAGTGTTGATGCATGCTGATGTCAGCAAATGACGAGCTTAAAATTGATGGTCATATGGTCGTCCGCTATAGGGTTAAATTTGATGACATAATTGTCATCGTTGCCCAAAAAAAATTGCATATGCACCTTGGGATGTGTGCCAAGGTCATACGATTTTCACCTCAATTTGCATGCCAGGGGCATTCAATTTTTTCTTCGATTTGCATGCTAGGATAGTAAAAATTTTGCCTCAATTTACGTGCTAAGTAGATATAATTTTTGCCTTTATTTGTGTGTCAAGGTCGTACAGCCTGGCATGCAAAAAAAGATTGCCTCAAAATGCAATGACATTTGAATCTAGCATGTCTTATATGGATCTCGGGGTTTTTTGCCACTGTGAGCTCAATGGTGAGGTCCGTGTCAGGGCCGGTTGCAAAAAACATTTGTCACAAATTTCAACTTTGTCCAAATTAGACAAATTTTATATGGATCTAGGGGCTCTTGGATGCTCTGAACGCAACCGTGAGGTCCATTTGAAGCCAAGACGACCAAAAAGAGAGGTCCCCCCAGATCCAACAAAAAACCTTTTGAAACTACAAATCTGACAAACACGACTGAATCTCTCAAGAAGAGGACAAGGGAAAATAGATCTGAAGCTCTGATACCATATTGGATTTGATGCATAAACAAACCATAGCTCCCACGAACACCTACATGAAAACACTTGTCACATAAAAAGAGAGAAGTAAGAAGCTAGAGAGGCTTGAATGCATAGATCCACGAGAGAGGAGAAATCATTAATGTGCAAAAAAAAGTTTCAATTCAATAAAATGAATGTTTCTCAATAAGATTACAAGAGAGATCAATCCTTATAAAAGGAGATCAAAACCCTAAAAGGGTGAACAAACCTAGGTTTCTTGATAATAATTAATTATTATATGCCTAAAGTTTAGCTTAAATAGAAAGAGATAATAAGTAAACACTTTATTACTCTAACTATTTCAAAGTATCAAAGTTTGTGGATAACTGATTCACGCCCCCCCCCCCCCCCCCCCCCCTCTCAGTATATCACTTTCCCATATTAGATTTCCAACAGAAGTTGTATGAAACAAAGAAAGAATGGTATGTAAAGGATACTCACAGCAAGAAGGTATTGATTATGAAGAAAAATTTGCACTTGTTGCAAGAATTGCAGCAGTAAGAACATTTTTGGCCATCAATTTTAAACCAGATATTTTTCCTTTGACTCTAGAAGGAGACATGGTATGTAAACTGAACAAAGCCCTATATGGACTAAAGAAAACACCTAGAACCTAGTATGCAAGATTGGATAAATATTTAGCAATATTGGGATTTTCTAAAGGCAGTGTAGACAATAATTTGTATCTAAAAGAAATAGAGAATGGTTTATTAATTGTAGTTATTTTTGTTGATGATATAATCTTTGGAGGAGGAGATGAAGCGAGTGATAAATTTGCTGATGAAATGACGACAGAATTTGAGATGATCATGATTGGAGAAATGAATTTTTTCTTGGGTTTATAGATTATGTAGAATAGTGATGGTATTTTCTTATCTTGGACTAAGTAACTAAAAGACCTATTGCAGAGATTTGGTTTGGAAAGTTGTAAGCATGTTGGTACACCTATGGTAACTGGTCATAAGTTATCTAGTTGACATACTTTCCTTTCATGCAATTTCATTTCTATTTCAACGTTGATTCCTAAAGTGAGGTTTGACTAAGTCAAACCCCTTTCAACCCAATAGTTTCCTTTTTTTGTGTACAAGAATAAGTGACAGACATATTGGGACTTAATTTAAAAAGTACAAGATCTGACAAAAATTCTACAAGTGATATTAGCTAAAAACACTAGGAACAAGATAGTTTTTGCTATCTCTTCCCTAGAATAGGACAATTTTTGCATCCTCTTCTTGGGAACTTGACTGTTTTTGTGACCTCTTCCTTGCATTTTGGCCTCAAATTGAAACCAAAGGTAAGTTCTATCATTTATTTGTTGTTTCGAGTACTTACAGGTTATCGTCTATTTTACGTTAGTCTGTGTATGCTAAAACTTTCCTACTTGTTTAGCCCTCTATCCTGCATTAGTCAATCATATTCCCTCAAATCCAACTTATTCTAATTCATTATTGTGAAGGAATCATTGACACACTTAGTTCTTAAGTCTTACTTGGGCCTAATGTATCATCTTTTGATTGTGCATTAGGAAAAGGAGGACAATTCTATTTGATCATTGCATTCCCCACTTTTTCTTAATGTATAGAGGATTAATGGATAATTTAACAAAAGATTGAATGATTGTACGTTCTTTGATATTTTCAATAGTACTTGATGATCATGTATCATAGGATGGTGCCTTTTATATACAATCTTAGACACATAATTTTAATTTCAAGGGGTAATGATCAAATATCGAAAATGTCAATCTTAAAAATGAGAATTTGAAATTTTTGTTGTATTAAATATAGTAGATAAAGATCCTTTACATCTGCATTTGACACAAAAAAAAAAATTAATAGCTCCTCATAGTAATTAAAAAATACTATATGAGAGGTATCATACTAATAGACTTCTAATATTATATCATCTAGATCACTCAGTAACAAAAGTCAAGAGGATAAGGCATAGAATTTCTTTCTTTCACTTATCTATACTATTAGGATCCCTTGGTTGCATACTAGTTGTCAAATCTAAATTGGATCTAACCTCCTGATGGAAAACATTGGTACCCTCATTGGAGTGAAATCTGGTTGTGCTATTCTTCTCAAGTTGAAGTTGATGATCCTCCTTTGGGTCTCTCTCATTATACCTTTTTACAAACTCTAGAAGGCCTTGAAGGAACAATTGGTTTTCTTTCTTATTATTAACCCAAGTTTGTCCATACAATATTTCAAAAGTATTGAATATAAAAACACCTTCCTCATGAAATTTCTCAAAATTTCTTTGTGAGATCTACATTGTGATGGTGGTCTGCATGGAAATATTTGAGAAAAATGAGTTTCTTGACAAGCTCAATAAGCACCCTTCCCCTACCTTGAAATTTATTCTCGTTTATATATACCTAGATCTTCCATAAGATCTCAATAGGTAGAAAAAGAAAAAAAATGTTTAGTTCTTTGGATAACCTCTTAATGTCACCAAGAAAAAGGTCATTCCAAACAATTTTGTTATTCCCTCCAACAAGATCATTGCAAAAAATAAACTAGAGTTCTTTAGCAATAAAATAGCCATAGAGAATAAACTTTATAGATTTAGGGATTTTATAAATATTGCACAAATCAACATCATCATTAACCATTTTATATGGAATCCTTTGAAGCAAAAACAAATGTCTAAAATAAGATTTCTTTAGCTCAAGCACATTACTCCATGAATAAAATAATATAGTGTGCCAACCTTTATTAAACAAATTCAAATTTCAACAATTGTTAAGATGCACAAATAAAGAATTATTGTTAGACAATTAATTATAAATAAATTTAGGACTAATCTTACTCATCTTAGTGTCATCTTGCCTAGAAACATTGAAGATCTAATCAAAGATAGGAATAAGGTCTTTTGGAAGGTTGAGAGTGGTGTGAGCCTCCCTAATTACTGAATAGATTCGCCAATGGGTGCTAGGAATATCAAACTCTCTGCTTTAAGCATTCCAAGACTTAAGTTGCCTAATTGGATAAGTCCATTTAGTGGAACATCCACTGTAAAGATAAACCTTTAGCCTTATTACAAGGTTTCTCTGCCAAAAATTAGAATAATAAAGGAGTGAAAAGGTTCAAATAATTTGAATTTTGAAAAAGAGGTTTATAGTACCCCTACAAACTAGTCCAAGATAAGAAACCTAAACTTGTCTTAGGAAAGTTTTGAACAATGGAACAATGTATATCAAAGTGCAAAATTGAAGCTTTAAATCAATAAACATATCCAAATAACCAAAATAATAATTACAAACAAAAAAAGTTAAAAGAATTAAAACTTCCTATAATGCCCCACCAAGGAACCTAGGGGAATTTAACCTAATACATGTCACTAAGTTTACAAAATATTTTTTTTTCCTTAAGTGTTTACAAACAATGATGATAACAATCTGGAAGCAATATGATTATGAGATACAAAAAAGTACATATGCACAACTCAATTATAGTTAACAATCCTCGAGGATCCCATGACGTAGAATTGAGTATAACAAAATAAATATTTAGATTAAGAATCATTACAATTATCTCATATGAACAATAAGTACATCTAATACCATAAGGTATACATAATGATACATCCTCTACATAATTTGTAAGGTATGTCACAAAAACAATTACAAAATATCTGCAACTCCAAAGCACTTATAAAAGATATAATCATGAACATCAAAAGATAGGTATGAACAAGCCTCCAATGAAGAATAAGAAGAAGATAACAGCAACAAGCATCCTCCAGCACCACTACAAGAATGTCAAAATCTCAAATGGTAAAATAGACACTACCACCTGGCCTTGTGGAACCAAAGGGCCACTCCCACCATGCTGAGGAGATAACAACAAACCCCACTCAAACAACAAAATCAATCAAAACAACTAGGAAAAGATCCTGAAGGCTTTCTAACTCAAAGGTACCACCAACTAAAGATAAATAAACATCAAATAACCAACGTGTACCAAAACACCAAATACCATATGCAATCACCAAATAATACAAAAATAGACCACCAGGTAATAATGAGACAACAAAGATACACCATGAGAGGAAAATGCAAAAACTATGGAGGAGACTTAGGCTACTTACTATGGGAGTGTCATCACATGGACAACTACTTGAGTTACCCTAGACTAGTCTCTCTAGACCCCAGACCCTCAAGTGTTTATCAAGTTGATTTACCCTGGACTGGCCACTCTGGACCCCGGACCCTCAACATGACCCATGCGGAACCAGAATACCCTCTCATGAAGATGAGGAATCCCAATCATACCTACTCTCTAGGTATCATCTCATTCTCATCCTTAGCCTATACAAGCACTCAAGGCACAGATGGGGCATCAATAATCAATCTTGTATTTAATTTTATCCCCAAATTTTATTATTAGATTATCACTTATTAATCAACTTACGATAGGTTACCCTGGTACTAGCCTCTTTAGGTCATGGACCCCTATAGTAAGCCACTCCCTAAGATGCTCATATTTAACCTCCTCTAGACTCACACAGAAAATTAATGACATAGGTTTCCAAAATAGTAATATAATCATATCTCGGTCCATAAAACACATCAGGGACACACACACACACTGGCTCTAAATCAAAACATCATAAAAAGTACACTTAAAACATATGTGCAACCATAACTATGCAATCTCTAAAATAGTCCTCTGATAGAACGTAAACAAACTCCAAAGAGATGACAATCATTTCCCAAAGCCTTTGGTTTAACAAAGTAGAGAGAGTTGAGTTCTGCTTTAGGATTTGTATGTTTTAGAAACCCTAAGAGGGATAAGTCTTCTTTATGTAGGGATTCTGGGTATTATTGTGATTACGTCTATCAGGTTTTGGAGGAGCTTTGGATTTTTTTGGAAGATTTTTTTAAAGCTTGTTTCTGGTGGGCATTGTCTTTGAGATTGTTTGAAATCTTGAATTTCAAAGGTTGGATTGGATCTTCTTGGCTTCATATTTTCAGACGTTGGTTGAGGTAGGGCTTGAAACCCTCTTTTTGCAAATTCTTCTTTTCAAAAGATTGTATACTTCGTGTCTGGAATTTTTATGTGAATGATTTGGAATTGGCTTATGTTTTAAATTGGATTTGTTGTTGTGAAAATTTAGATTAAATTGATGTTAGATTGATTTGGTATTCTATTGGGTGGTTTGAAAACCCTAGAATGAATCTTAGGAAATTAGGTGAGTTTTCTCAATTAGGGTATTTACCTAGGAAATTGGGTGAGTTTTCTCAATTAGGGTATTTACCTAGGAAATATAGGTAAATTGTCTCCTTATTTTTCATAGAAGTTTAATTAGATTTGTATGTGGAAAATTGAATTCAAAAGGAAAATGGTTCAATCAGAATAACCTAGATACACGTTTTAGAAAATTTTTTTTTTTTTAAAAGATGTATGTATTTATGTTTTGCATGCCTATAATGTGTGAAGGTTTGATTTATAATCTATTATTTAATTTTAAAAAAATGATTTTGATGTTTCTGTCTATCCTAGATTTATTTTCGAGTGATTTATTTTTATATATTTTTAAAAAAATTAAATAAATATATGTGTATGGGGTTAGGGACCCCATCCCCTACCCCGCGATAGTTAGGACTATTGTCACAACTAAGGGTTGTGGTTAGCAGCTTGGCTGTTGTTTTCATAGCCATGGGTGCGGCTAACAGTCGTCGCCTAAATGGAAAGGGTTGTGGGGAGGGCACCTTTGAGTTAGAAATCCTTCAAGACCTTTTCCTAGTTGTTTTGATTGAGTTTGTTATCCGAGTGGGGTTTGTTGTTATCTCCTCAACACGATGGGAGTGGACCTTTGGCTCCATGAGGTCGGGTGGTGGTGTTTCTTTTACTATTTGAGATTCTGATGTTCTTGTAGTGGTGTTGGAGGATGCTTGTTGTTGTTATCTTCTTCTTATTCTTCATTGGAGGCTTGTCCGTACCTATATTTTAATATTCAAGATTATATCTTGTATTAGTGCTTCGGAGTTGCATATATTTTGTATTATATTTTGCAATTATTTTTGTGACATACCCTGCGACTTGTGTAGAGGATGTATCTATACCTTATGGTATTGGATGTACTTATTGTTCATATGAGATAATTGTAATGATTCTTAATCTAAACATTTATTTTGTTATATGTAATTCTAGGTCATGGGACCCTTGAGGATTGTTAATTATAATTAAGTTGTGCATATGTACTTGTTTGTATCTCATGGTTGTATTTCTTCCACATTGTTTGTAAACACTTGAGGAAAAAAATTATTATGTAAACTTAGTGACATGTATTAGGTTGAATTTCCCTGGGTTCCCTGGAGGGGCATACACTTCTGGAATAGAAATTGAAAGGAAGAACTATACAACCAAAATAACTCAGCTTTACTGGGGTTGCAATATTAATTCAAAAAATTACATAAACTGCATAATAGTTTTACATTGATCAAGCTCATTATCGAGTTGAAACTTCAAAACCTACTCCATGATTTGTTGAAGCTGGACCACAAACTTAACATTATTCTTGCATAAAACTTGGAGTTGTGAAAAAAATTCATCTCAAGAAATATATTAGAAAAAATCCTTGGAACACTAGTTACCTGATGAAAATTGTTAGAAAATATAGCAAAAATAACTTACCTAATAGAATAAAAAATTACTTCATTCTAAAACCAAAAATAGCTTCTCTCCTACTTAGATCGTGATAAGAATCACATAATTTTTTTAAACATTGCAAACCATTATTTTTTGACACATAAGAAATCTAGAAGATATGTTTCATACTTTTCACACTTTGGAAAAAAAGATAGTAGATGATTGAACCATGGAACTTTTCAATCCATCCCCAATAGGTAGCTTGAAATGTGGTATTTTCAAAGCACTTGAGTATCAAAATCAACTTTAGAACTTCATATCTAAGCACTCCTTTTGGTCCAAAACTTGGAGCTAAAATTACATTTCTTTTTATTTTGTTTTAGATAAGGAAAAAGAGGTCAAAGTCCAAAAAGGATCTGGATATAAACCTTCTTGAGAGAAAAATGGAACTAAAATGACTAAAGGACTACTATAAATCCAATCATTAAAAGAGTTATATCACCTTGGAGTACATAGTTTCATAGAAAGATCAATAGGAACTAGTGACAAAAAACAATCGAGAATTGTAACTTATATCTATTTTTCAACTCATGGTGCTCTTTAATACTTATCCATGAGGCTCAATCAAACTTATCTAGTTATCTCCCCACATTTGATTTGCCTTTATTTTTTAGGAATATATTGAGGGATAGGGCCAAAGTGACACATTAGAAATTCAATGTTGTTATGAGCTAGTTGAGAGCCAAAAATAAAACAATACAAATTCAAAATGTCCATTGTATTGTTCAATTCTTCTTTGGAATTTCACAAGAACAACACACTATTATCAACAAAATGGAAATTTATCTAAAACACAATCATTATAACATATATCAAGTAATCAAATTATATATTTCCAAACATTACACAAAATTTTAATTGCCAATTAAATCACTACAAATTCAAAATGTCTATATTGTATTGCTCAATTCTTCTCTAGAATTTCACAAGAACAACACACTATTATCAACAAAATGGAAATTAATAACGGCCTTGTTTTGAGGAATAGAAATGGATTTAATAAACTCTATGCGATTAGTTGGAGAAGGCGTCTCAAGACATAAGCTATAAGCACATATAAAAAAAGGAGATAAAGGACAACCCTATCATATAGAACATTATAGCTCAAAGATGCTTGATAATTTCTTGTTGATAATAAAGAGGACATTCATATATTTAAACATGACTATAATTTTTTTATCTAAAACACAACCATTATAACATATATCAAGTAACCAAATTATATATTTCAAAACATTACACAAAATTTTAATTGCCAATTAAAACAATACAAATTCAAAATGTCTATTGTATTGTTCAATTCTTCTCTAGAATTTCACAAGAACAACACACTATTATCAACAAAATGGAAATTAATAACGGCCTTGTTTTGAGGAATAAAAATAGATTTAATAAACTCTGTGATTAATTGGAGAAGATATCCCAAAACATAAGTTATAAATCACATATAGAAAAGGAGTATAAAGGACAACCCTATCATATAGAACATTGTAGCTGAAAGATGCTTGATATTTTTTTATGAGAACATTGTAGCTCAAAGATGTAATACCCCAAAAATGGGCTATAAGTTCATTAACCTCCTACATCGACACATCGAACGAAATCGACATCAAAGTCCTAACCTACGGCACATCTGAACATCATCGAATCTTAATTGATTATCTCAAATTCTGCATCAGGGAATATTCCTAGTAATATTCTTAATTATCATAATTATCTTTAATTTAATGATTATTTGGCGATAAATCCAATTTATCCTAAAGTTTGATTAATTGAATATTCTCAATATTTAATTAATTAAATTTAATACTATCATTTAATTGTTTAATTGGAGTTAATTTCATTTATTCCTAAATTGTATTATTTAATTTTGACAATAAATCCAAAATCTTATGAATAATTGATTAAATTCTAATTTAATTAATTAAAGCAAGTTGTCATATTTAATGATATTATTTAATTGGAATAAAAGTTTAAAAAATAATTGATTAACCCATAAATCAATTATTTTATTTTTCAAAATCAGTTAAGTTGGAAATAAATCACTCTATTATTAAATTAATTTATAAATAAAACATGCACAATCACAAAAGCAGACAACTATCAATTATCAATTAAAGCTAAACTCTATTTTGAGTTAAACTCTGCTTTTGCATGTTTTTGTGAGTTAATTATTGTTTATTTTCAGATAACTCAAAAATCAAGTTGAGTTTATTTGACTGATTTATGACTTTTTTTCATGCACCTCCAAAGCCCTGGATTTCTATAAAATCAAGGCTCGGCTCTTCACAAATCATCTCATAATTTTGCGAGCTTACTCTGCCAAAATCGTCTACGAATTGCACAACTATTTTGAAGAATTAGAATTTGAAGAATCAAAGCTTATTGCGAATCAAGTCTATTGTGAGATCAATTTGGTTTTTACATTCATTTACATTCATTTTCATATCATTGTTGGATCAATTTCATATCAATTCATTCTAGATTAGATTCATATCAAGTTTTCATCATATCATTGCATAGAAAATCAAAAAAATAGATTAATTGCATTCATATTTCATATCTGGATTTTGCATTCAAATCTTTCATTTAAGTGTCGTCAAGATCTCGATAACAATTTGAAAACATCATACTTGCACCTATTAAAAAGCAGTAAATCATCTGGTTAATTTAGCTTTCATTTATTGTACGATTTCGATATCAACTAACTTCTAATATTTTACTGAAGTGTTGTGTCTATAAACAGATATAAAATTCACACACACCAAAAACACTTGATAATTTTTTTTATCTAAAACATAGTCATTAACCAAATTGTATATTTCAAATCTCTCACACACATAATACATTCCACCAAATACATTTTAATTGCCAACTCTTCTTGGCGACAAAGTTATCCTAATTGGGCATCTGTAATATTATCTAGAAGGCTTTTTGAGGATAAGGATTGAATCCTATCTTTCACCAGTGTTTTTATATTAGTTTTGGTTTGAAAAAGACATTTAGATTGCATACCAGAGCCCACAGGTCTTCACATGAAAGAGGCATGGAGATATGGACAATTAACTAATTCGAACAGAATCAACGTGGATATGGACACTATAAAGATAATTTCTTTTGTTTTCTTTCACAATCCAATTTAGGACAACAAATTGTGTTTATCCATTGAAAAGCTTGTTCCACACTGCACATGTATATATATAGATATCACCTAAAACATCTTTCTAGCTCCTGATGCAAGATACACAGAAATCATGACGGAATTGCAGAGGATAGTCCACCGTCTGAATAATAAACGCAAAATTTGGCTGCTGGGTATCGCTGCAATCGCAGGTGGCAGCTATGGATTTTACAGGCTATACAAATCGCCACCAATTGACAAAAGAAATTACAGATTGTTGTCCTTTCTTAGCTCCTTCATACGGATCACAGAAGTGGCATCTGCTTCTACAGAAACAGTGAATTTTCTGTTGGACGAGATGGAAAATTTCGTGTCTTCTGGTGAGGTACCCACAAGTATGAAACAGCTCAACAAGATCACTCAGTGCAGTGAATT
The DNA here is from genome assembly GCA_027943335.1 of Chamaecyparis obtusa. Lineage (NCBI taxonomy): Eukaryota > Viridiplantae > Streptophyta > Pinopsida > Cupressales > Cupressaceae > Chamaecyparis > Chamaecyparis obtusa. Next base: position 126,745 of record BSBK01001984.1, read on the forward strand.
TAATCAAACCTTAACGGGGGTTTCATCTGCCGTGGCTGCAGGCATTTTCGAGGGTTTCAATGTAGCAAACCCTGAAAATGATGTTGCAGAGAAGGCAGTTGACAAGCTTTTAACGGCGACTGGATCAGGTTTTGTTTCTGTTGTTGTCGGAAGTTTCGCCAGGAATTTGGTTTTATCGCTGTTTGAAAACTTGCAAACCCTGCAAACACTGGAATCAAATTTTAGACCGTTTGGGTTCGTCGATCCGGCGTTAAGTAATACTAAGTTTAGGGGTTTCGTTGCTGAATGTGTCGAGGGCTTTGTGGGCACTGCAGTGGCAGTTTATCTGGACAAAACTATGGACATTAATGTGTCTGATAAGATTTTTTCTGCTCTTTCAAACCCTAAGCATGAGGCCCAAATGAAGGATTTGTTTATGGGTGTCTTCGGTGGAGCTGCTGAGACATTTACTAGGACTTTCCTTGGTGTTTTGACAAATGGATCTGTGCCACCTGACGATAGGAATGTCAAAGTTATTGCTGAAATTGAAACCCTAGTTAGAGAGAATAAGGTTTGCATCTCATCAGATTCTGTTAGTTTTCTAGAACAGACAAAACCTGATGATTCGATTTCTGGGGTCTCAAATTCTGGTTGGATTGAAAAGGTTTCCTATTCACTCTCAGTACCAAGCAATAGGAAATTGTTAGTGGAAGTTAGCGCCAGAATAATATTAGAGGCTATGAGATCTTTCTTTGAGTTTTTGCTGTGTAAAGTTTCAGAATTCTTTACCAAAATACTGCCTGCTGCCTTCCATGATCTGTTAATAAGGCTTCTTCAGATTCTGAACTTTGTGAGTTCTAAGTCTATGGCTTTAGCCACGGTCTGTCTGGCCATGTTCTGGCATGCCCTGGGTGGAGCGAGAATTTTGGAGGTCGTTGCATGGTAAATAATATTTAGAGGGAGAAAAGGGCTTCTGGAAAGATTTAGCATGGTACTTAACTTTTTAAGTTAAGCTGTGGAAGAAAAGAAAAGAGAAGTATCCTTTCATAATACAGTGTACATGGCATGAGTTAGCTTAAGCTTGTGGTCACACATGCAAATACACAGACTGGCAAAACCCAAAAGAGTAGTCATTCTGGGCTCCTTTTTTTGGTTTTGCCTTGCCTTACCTTCATTCATTCCTGTTTCTCTCTTTTTCTCTCATAAATGTCATTACTTAGCAATGAAGAATATATATGTCCTTTATTTGCAGAAACCTAAGGATAATTTTGTTGCATTGTTCTGTATTTCAACTTTCTGTTTGTAGTATAAGAACCTGTGGATCCAGGTCCTTCATTGTATATGGGTTGGGGTTGTCAAATGCTTATTTTTTCCCCAAGAAAATGCTTTATATTCAGAAAGCCCAGGATAACGTCAACTTCTAAATGTACTGCGTTTCTATGTTTCTAGTATAATAATCTTAATCCGGGTCGCTCATTGTATTTTGTATTGGTCAGGGTTGCCAAGTGCAAATTCTTTGTAAGTAACTTTGGAAATAGAATGCCACTTTTGCTTTGTTCTTATTCATCATGTTCAATTTTTAAGTTTTGATCTTATTTTCTGACGAGTGCAGTAGGTTAAAAGATTTGATCTTTGGATTAACAAAAAATTGCAATCATTGAATCCTGGTTTTCAAATAGAACAGTAAGATGATGACACGAAGTTCAATCTACAATTTATGATACTTGAATCTGTGTCCAAATATTTTGTTAAATGAGGTGATTTGAGATAAATTTTGCTACTACTTTTGTTTAATACATAAAAATTGAGAGCCCATTGTTTCCTGTTGTTTAAAGTCTTCTGAGAGTTATGATAACACTCATCTATTTTTTAGTGGAAAATTTTGGAATCTTGAAATGAATGCATTTAGCTCCTCTCCTCTTCTTTACCAACTATATTATCTTGTTTGTCATTCTCATTGACAGTACATAAATGATTTTTGTCGTCTTTGTACTTGTGGGTTTGTTACTGTACTTCCAAACATGGCTGTGGCTTTTTATATCTATTATTCTGAATTATGTACCATTGATGGTATGATTCTTCCACAGTCCATAGATTATAGCATGAGTTCTGTGTTGATTTTTACATTTAACATTTCACATTTCACATTTCAGATCACACTCCTGATTCATCAGGAAGAGTATAACCATATTACTATTAACTTTGCCAATTGAATCTTCACTTGGCCTTGACATGATATCATGATCAAGGGATATCATAGTTGAGTTGGAATACATGGTACTATCATACTACTGGGGAGATTGGATTGATTATTCTACTTGATGCAACTAGGTAACCCTTTCTTTTCTTTTATGATTATTGTTTCTGACTTGTGATTAGTGCCAGCGGTGTGGTTTGACAACAGAAAATGACCAAAACCAAGTTTCTTACGGTTTACCTGTACCCAGGTAAGCCTTAGATTGCATTTATGATCATTATATCTTGCTGGTGGTTAGTGCAAGTGTTAAGGTGACAACATGAAATCGCTAAAACTATGAACGGTATTGAAGCAATTGCAACGATTTATTGAAGTTTTCCTTTATTCTTGTAGCATCCACAATTGGAAAATTTGCAGCAGAAAGGGAAGCAAATGATTTATGCCATAGAGTGTTTTTTTGGTTTATAGTATATACACAATCTTTGCTAGTTGTTACTGTTGAATACTTGGACAGAATCTCAAGATTATGATGAATGGTCATGTTGATTTTGTTTTTCTACCTAGTCCATGTTCTGAACATATTCCTCTCAACAAAGTTTATTTTAATCAAATATCGGGACTTCAACTTTTTGCTATGCAACTATTCAATGGAGGTTGATTTTTATAGGATATTTACTTGAAAAGTCCTTACAGAGACGCCTGCATGATTTATAATTATGTTTCAAACAAATGTGTACATCAAGTTGTGCATGAAAAACGGTTGTGCACGATAATCCTTGAGATGTGATGTGTAATTTATCTCTTTTGTTTTAAGCGTGTTTGATGGATTATCATGCAATGAAAAGTTTGACTACTTGGGCTTCTGTCTGACAATTTTTTTGGTCTGAAAAATTAAAAACTTTGACTATTTTTGGTCCGAATCAGCTATTGTTGCAGTCTCTGGACCAAAGCTTTAGAAAAAGCTCACAAGTTTTACTGGTCTGTGCCTTACAGACAGATAATGAATAGCATGTTTTAGAAGGCTGTGTTTCTGGTAGAATCCTTCTTGGCATTGCTGAACTTCATGCCCAAGGATGGTGGGAATCTTTAAGTAGAAACCTGCAAGCCTTCATAACCATAACCAAACAAAAACCCTCGATTACAAAGCTGTTACCAGTTTCAAGCCTTGAATATGGAAAACAAAGCCTACCTTATTTTCTCATTTAGGATTGTGAATCTTAGTCTCAACTTGTCCCTGGGCTATTTTCTGGATGATCTTTGTTCAGCCCATCTGTAAATTTGTTTACTTTGAGAGGGATAGGATGGACTCCACGTAGTTGTACCAAAGGGTTTGAACGAAATCTCAACCAATAAGTAGGTAAAAAAATGGGATTTATCATTCTTCGAAAGAATAGATAGATTTGTCATGGAAGCATTAATAGACTAGGCATGGAAGCATTCTGTGCTTAAAAACCTCAAGAGCAAGTAATACATTATAATGTCCACCAGATCATCAGTTTTAGAGTTGCATCTTAAAAAATATAGAGATTAAATTTTTTAAAATTTGATTTTTTTTTTAAAGATATCAATTTTTTTTATATGTATGTCTTTAAAAATCACCCTTGATATCCCTACACGTTAATACAATTATGTCCATCCTTCTAGTGCAACCTCATATATCCCTGGAAGTTCATACAAATATGTCCATCTTTTTATTGCAGTTGCGTTCATTTCATTGTAACCTCTATGTTTAGTCAACTAAAGGTGTCTATCCTTCAGGTTCAACATTGGGCTTCTCGACTTAGATCTTATGCAATTGAGAGTATCTATAATTTTAGATGTTTGGGACAATCAATAACCTTTTTGGTCCAATTTTTTTTTTCATGTCACTTTCTAACATTTTGTTATTTTTAGCAGTTATTATCTAGTTTATTTCCTTCTAAAACTTGCATGAGAAGTTGATTAATAACAATTATATCTAACATATTCTTGCTAGTAAGGAAAGATTAAAAAAAAGTTTTAAATTTTGAAATGACTTCTGTTCACTTGTCTCCTACTCATCCATCGCCCTCTCATCGAACGTCGACTCCTACTATTTGGGTGGTTGGTGCCTCGGTTGGAGACGGGGTTGTTGCATATATGTTGTAGGGTGGGGTTGTTGCAAAAACTCTGCAAGCTACTACAGGGGTTTTTGCTCCTTGCGGTGAACATAAGCTCTTTATGCGGGGTGTTGTGCCCGAGCTGGAGCTCCTAATTCTACTCATGCAATCCCTAGTGGGTTGCACAAGGCATTGTTTATTGTTCCTCGACTTGGGTTGGTGGAAGATACTATTGTTCCTAGCATTTGAAGCGGGGAGGGTTTCTGTCTCTAGTAAGGATGGTCCCTCCCCTCAAAAAGGAAAAAAGAAAAAACAAAATTGTTGTTGTTAGTGGATGAAGTTATGTTTGTGCTACTAAATTTGTTGCTACTATTCCTTCAAAGGTGAAAGCTCGACCTATTGTTTGTGTCAAGGCCCCCTTTGTGGTGGTGTGTGGCCCGGATATGGTGGCTAATGTGTATTTCTACCAATGTCATGGCTTGGTCTATAGATTCACCAGTCTATGGCCATCTCTTCCAAATCTACATTGTTGCGTAACTAATTCTTGGCTATCTTTTGTATTTGGTAACACTGAGTTTTTCCCTCGTGCAAAAGGGATTTTTATTGCTACATTTTCTTCTTCTAAAGATCATGATTTGGTGTTGAGAAAGTTGTGAGTTTAGGGGAATCGCTCTCTTTTTTCCAAACCCTAGACAATCTCCTTCAATTCTCTTTTGTCTTCCCAATATTCCTCTCCATTTTTGGGAGATGTCTTGCTTTGAGGCCATTGGAAACTCTATTGGTCATTTCTTGAAGGTGGATGAAGCTATGACAACAATGGGACACTACTTTCCCTCACATTTTGGTTGAAATGGATATCTCCACACCACTTCTACAAGATGTGGTGCTCATGGTTGGGGAAAGGCCTTGGACTCAAGTGTTGGATTATGAGGGTCTTCTCTTTCAATGTCGATGATGCTTCTCTATTGAGCATATGGCTACACAATGTTCTCTTTTGCATCGTAAAAGTGTTGCTACTTGGTGGAAGAATGCAAATGAAGTTCATTTGATCGTTTGAGCTTCTAATTCTACCTTTGATGACTCCTCACAAGCTGATGTTGAGGAGGAAGCTCCTACTACAAATCTGGGTGTTGCTCTTGTTGCAGATCTAGGTCAAGCTTTTGTTGTTGAGTTGGGTCTTGCTCCTGTTGTAAATATGGGTGATGCCCTACTACTATTGGTGCAGCCCCCTCTGGCCATGTGGACCATTCCTCACCTTTTGCCTCTTCTCATGCTCAACTCCAAGCTTCTGTTGTCATTGTACAACTTTCTCAACACTCTAGTCGTTATGCTGACAGCTGCCCAAACAAAGTTTCTTTCGTTGGGGATCCTAAGGACAACATCATCTAAACAATTGTCTAACAACACAAGAAGAATTATTCTTTACACTCATGTGCATCTCCACTTGTGGTGTGACTATGGTTTTCCCACCCTTGTGGAAGGCTTCTAGCCTTTGTGTTAAGTGTATTGGTTTTTTGTCTTTGACAACATTTGTTTTGTTGTTATTTAGTTGTTGATGGCCTATTTTTTTCAACACCCCTTTCTTTGTGTTGTTTTTTTCCTTTTTGACGCCTCCAAATGTGGTTGTGTCAGGGTCAACTCCCTTGTTAGGCTACTTTAATCTTCAAAAACATATTCTTGCTAGTTAGATATAAAATCAAAGGATAATTAAAAGAAATGATGAGATCATTATAAATGATGATGGTACATGTATCAATCACAAGAAGCTTGATCTTTAAATATATAATTTTAGATCTTTTTAAAAAATAAATTATTGTAATTTTTAAGATAGGCAATTTTTTAATTTCTAAGATTTATGTTATAAAGCTAGATAATGCAACATTGGCTATTCTTAGCCTACAAAAAGACAACATTAGTCTTGGAAAAAAATTACCCTCGTTTTACTATAAGTATTTTGTGCACAAACTTATGTAATCAAAATAGTATATTTATGATAAGAAGTGGCTCAACAAGTGAGAGGCATTCAACTCGATTGTAACAAAGATATGGATATGGCTTGGAGAACTTGTATTTGTTGGCAAAATGGTTAGCGCTCCCCTCGGAATTTGTGACATGGTTTAACAGCTTCATGTGTCTTCTATAAGTCTAGTGGTTGTATTGGGCATTAACAGGTCGATCTTTTGGTGCAACGGCAACCACTACTTGTAACAAGTGGTATCAGAGCTTGGTCACAGGTTCGAATCCCCTTGGGTAACGCTGAGGGGGAGATTGTTGGCAAAATGGTTAGCACTCCCCTCGGGATTCGTGACATGGTTTAACAACCTCCTGTGTCTTTTATAAGTCTAGTGGTTGTATCGGACATTAACAGGTCGATCTTTTGGTGCAACGGCAACCACTACTTGTAACAGTATTATTATTGTAATTGAGGAATTGCAAGGCCCTTTATTGAAATAAAGCATTTGTAATATGCACAAAGTTGAAATTGGCTAATAATGTTGAGACATTGGTTTACAAGAGAAAATTTCCCTAGTTCACAATAATTTCAATGTCATCCTTTCCACAATAGCTACTTAAAATGGTTTGCACTTCACAACCTCCACCCAAATACAATGAAATTCATGTCTTTGACACCAACACCTTATACTCTCACTTTAAAGGTTTTCCTTAAAACTTTTATCTAACAAATATTCAACTCGCTAAAAATACCAAAAGTGAGTTTCTTTGCTTGACATTTTTCTTTATTAAACCACCCTAGTGGAATCAAAGAGAACAATTTGAGTAATATTGCTAGGAAAGACATGTCACGCATCTTTGTTTTATATCTGCAATCGTAATAAAATGCATCATATTTAAATTTCTTATTTATTTTCTCTTATTTAGTCTCTCATTGCTTTTACATTGTTCTGTCTAGATCTTTAAGACATCACTAGTTATTATAAGGTCATACAACTAACAATTGTCAATATCATTTCTAAAATGTTTGTGTCATCTCGTATTATAAAAGACCTGACACAAGGTTCACTACATAGTTTAAATGGCTAGTGAGATCAAACCTTAGGAGCATGAATTGATCTTTGATGTATTTATAAGTACCACTGAAGAATTTATTGCTATATATTAGTAAATATGTAGATTCCTCCATGAAAAAAATTTGAATTACAAACCATGTAATCCCTTATATGGTCTAAAAACATTTATCTATTTTTGTTGATTTCACTTAGCTCATGTACAAGATTGTAAGTTAAATGAAGATATGAATATCCAACAATTGAACACCACTATTCATACCTTTTCTTTGAAGTCCTTATCATGGTTTGCTTTATCAAATTATATAGATTTATTGTTTAAATTTCTTATTCCTTGTTAGAGGACATTGTTTTATTTATCTTTTTGGGATCATAATCTCCTCCTTCCTTTCGACACTTCATTTTGATACCTACAACAACAATTGTATTGTAGATTGTAAATTTGAAAATAGGAGCGAGTCCAAAGGGTTGAGTTTTGTTGGAGAAATTAGGTGACTCCACAAGACCCCCAAGATCCCCCCAAAAAAATTCCACAAGAGAGAATGACAAGAAATAGAATAAAATTGAAAAATAAATTTTCCATACCATGTAAGCTCAAGAGGGGTCATACAACCTTTTTGGACAAATTTTTTTTCCTCAAGACACTTTTTTCTAGAGATAGGCAAAAAAAAATTAATGAGCCTCACATACATAACCATGATTCATTTTTTGTCTCAAATTGCACCCAACAAAAAAACAAGCAAAAACACAACTCTCTCAAGGAGTCTTCATATTTAGAGCTCTAATACCATGTTGGAGTAATTAGGTGATTATACAATCCCCCTAAGACCCCTAAAAGACCAAATTAACTTCCACAAGTGAGAGTGGCAATAAAGATTGCTTCAAAAATGCAAGATTAATTGAATGGTAATAAGCCCTGCATATGAAGACAAGTGAAATGAAGGATTAGACAAGATGTTGACATGTGTTATAATCCTATCCAATGAGACAACTAAAGTGTTGACTAAGGTAATTAGAAGCAATTATCATGTGATAAGATTGTGCGACAACTAGCAAACACATGTGACAACCAAAAATAACCCTTATAGAATGTCACCTAGGACCTAAGTAAACTTAAGTCATGTAAATAAGTCCTCATTTAGGAACTAGTGCAAACACTGGGTAGAAGACCTTACTAGGCCCAAAACCTTATTCACACCTACAATCTTAGCTGGGTAAAATGTTGGGTTTTCATTATGGAGACCCAAGTTCAATTCCCCATATGGATATCCAAACTATAATTCTAAGTTGACTCTTGGTCTTCCATAGGAGGTTCTTTCTAAATAAAAGTAGATTTCTAAGTAGGGACTCTTGGTCTTTCATTGGTGATTTCTAATGTATTTTCTCATATGGAGCTTGTAGTGGTCCAATGTTGATGCTTGTATTGGCAAGATATTTGTAATCGATATTCAATTCAAAAAAAAAGAGGGAATTTTGTTAGGCAACAATAGACAAAAAGAAAAATTGTTTTATGCATCTACAAGATTTTGTGCAAAGGAGAGAATGTTGTCGTAGTGGTAGAGTTTGAAAATGAGAACAAGAGTGTGGGCACTATAATGCAGAAATAAACAAGTTTAGAGGAAGAGGCGAAGAACATACAATTCCTCATAGAAGTAGAAATTATTTTCTAATTTAAGTTTCAAACTTTTTGTAATATCATTTTGGATAAAAAGAAAATATGAGTTTATGAGTTTTATGAGTGTTATCTCCTCCAAAGATCTTTGTTTGTGTATTTAATTTGGATTTTATTCCAACAACTTGGCATTACATGTAGTTTGGATTTCATTCCAACATTTATTAATTATGAAAGACGTCATTAAAATGGTAACAACAAATGTATACATATGAGTAATTATTGTTAAATTTTTAAAATTAAGTAGTTTAAAAAATAAAATTGAGAAAAAGAAAAGTAGAAAGCAACAAGAAAAAAATAAGATGTATAAGTATTGTTAGAGTAATAAGTTGTTTTCTTATTAATTAAATCATATTGATTTAATTATTAAGTCACTTATTGTCTCTTTCTACTTAAGCTAAACTTTAGGCATATAATAATTAATTGTTTTATTAATTATTATCATGCAACCAAGGTTTCTCCACCCTTTTTAGAGTTTTGATCTCCTTTTATAAGGATTGATCTCTTTTGTAATATTATTAAGAACATTCTTTTATTATTGAATTGCAACCTTTTTTTTTGCATATCAAGAAATGGATCCTCTCTCATGGATCAATGCGTTCAAGCCTCTATAGCTTCTTGTTTCTTTCTTTTTATGACAGGTGTTTGCATGCAGGCATTCTTGGGAGTTGTGGGTTGTTTTCTTATCAACTCCAACATGGTATCAGAGCTTCAGATCTATTTTCCCCTATCCTTTTCTTGAGAGATTTGGTCATGTTCGTCATATATGTGTTTTTCGAGGATTTTCTATTGGATCTGGGGGACCTCTCTTTCTGGTCATCTTGGCCTCAAATAGACCTCGCAATTGCACTCAAAGCACCCAAGAACCCCTAAATCCATATAAATTTTGTCTATTTTGGACAAAGTTGGAATCTGTGGCCAAAAAAAAATTGCAACTAGCTCTGACACGAATCTTGAGACAATCACTATTTTTTGGAGCACTTTGGGCTCAAACGAACCTCACCGTTGAGTTCACAGCATCCAAGAACCCTCATTTTGATATAAGGCACATCCGAATTGGACAAGCTGGCCTCTGAGGCCAAAAAAATTGCATACTAGGGTTGTACAGTCCTGGCATGCACTTCAAGGTAGCATGCGAAAATCAAAATTAAAAATATTTATAATTTTGGGGCCACCTGGGCGCCACTCGCTGGCAGTCGTGGTTACCACCAGGCGGCATGCAACCGCTCAATAGTGGCACCATCGGTGACAACACGGTGACTATCGCAGACACCGAGTGGTGTCACCACCGGTGACAGCAATGACCGCCAACCACCCGCTCGGAACCTCTAGGAGTTAACCGTGACATCAAATGTCAGCACCTAGCTCCCTAGGCTGTGATCACATGGGGACCAACCCCTGACCACTAGGAGTCAGAATTCCAGCCCCCTAGTCACCCGCGTGACCAGGGGCTCCAATTTTTTGGCCCTAGGGGCTAATTGGCTTTGTGCGGTGATGGTCATATGACCGTCAAATTTAATCTCTTGGACTTCTGACATCAGCACATGTCAACACTTGCAGACACCATTTTTGGGGTCCATCAGGATACCTGTGGTTTTTTGCTCATAACTTGAGCATACAATATCAGTTTTTGGAAAACGAGATACCATTGAAAAGCTTGTTCAAAGGTGGATCTTTCTGGCATTTTTTATTTTTTATTTTTTTCCTCCATTTTTTGCACTAGGATTTCAAAGGAAGAGCTTCTTTTTTGCCTTCCCTCCAACACAACTTGTGGTTTTTTGCTCATAACTTTCACATGCGGTGTCAAAATCAAGCAAACAAGATATTGTCGAAAATCTTTTTCCAATCTCTATACATATCTAGAGGTTTGAATTTCTGATTTTGCATTTTTTATGGTGTTTTTTCCTGTCAAAGCCAGAAGTTCTTTTTTCGCACTCCGAGAACCATATCTTACGCATTTGGACTCCATTTTGGGAAAACAATATATCGTTAGAAAGATTGTTATGTGAAATTTCCAGTGTTGTGATTAATTTTTCTATATTCTTCTCCAAGTATATTTTATTCAATTTTTTGTATTTCTGCTCTGGTGAATATCTTGGATGTTTCAGGTCCTGGGATCTCTTCCTTTTGAGGGATACCTCATCTTTCATTTGTCTTTTGTTTTAGCAACCTTCACTCTTCTTTGAGAAGTTTATACTTCACTTTTGTAGCATTATTTTATACACACACACTGAGATAAAGTGTCATTCTATTGCATGTATGGGATCTTGCACATGTTTGTGCTCTTTGTACTCGCACTCAATTATAAAGTTCTATGAGGGGTTTGATGTTTTATCTTTGTTTGCCATCTACTTTTGTCACATGAGTGTCCCTCCAACGACATTAGCCTCAAGTTGTCTTTATTTGTGTTTGTACTCTTTCTGCACCTTTGATGTTCTTGGTTCTTCTTCATCATATAGTTCATATTGGACGTTCTTTTCAGTGTACCTGTCATTACTCCCTTGTCAGCATTATGGGGGGTTTCTACTATTGGTTCTTCTGCTTCCTTGGTTCAATAGTGTGAGCTATGTATTCAGTACTTGTTCCTATGTACTAGGCAGATGTAGTGGTTGGGTACCTATGCATTCTGGTGAGATGGATCATTTTTACCATATGGACACTCTTCTCTTTCCTATTTTTGGAAGCACTCGTCTAGCTTTGATTGATCAGCTCCTCAAAATTTGTTGTTTTTATACCATCTATATCTTTGAGTTCAGGTGTTTGCCTTTGTTTGCCTCTTGATTCAAGTAGTGTCATTTGAGGGCACTCATGCAAATTATAGTATTCTGTATTTTCGACTTCAGTTGTTTGCCTTTGTTTGCCTCCTGATTCGAGTAGAGTCATTTGAGGGCACTCATGCAGATTACAGTCTTCTCTACCTGGTCATATTTCAATGGAGGATCTTCAGATCAACAGTTACTTCTTGACAGAGTTTGCAACTTCTTGCTTCAGTGATGTTCTACATGTTCATCCTTGTTCCTATTTTCTGGAACATTCCTAGTTTTAGAGGCTTCTTTAGTCCTTCATACCAGTCTTCATCTCTTTTTGGAATAGAATTTTTCCCATATGGTTTTCTCTATTTCTCCTCTTTTACAGAAACTCTCTTTTGTACTTGGGTACCTGATTAGGCTTTTTTTTGTCGAGACCCATTTTGATTTCAGTAGTGCTTTCTAAGTTTTTAGCTTCTTCCAAAGTTTATCTTAAGGGGGGCTATTAGAGTAATAAGTTGTTTTCTTATTAATTAAATCATATTGATTTAATTATTAAGTCACTTATTATCTCTTTCTACTTAAGCTAAACTTTAGGCATATAATAATTAATTATTTTATTAATTATTATCATGCAACCTAGGTTTCTCCACCCTTTTTAGGGTTTTCATCTTCTTTTATAAAGATTGATCTCTCCTGTAATATTATTGAGAACATTCTTTTATTATTGAATTACAACTTTTATTTTTGCATGTCAAGGAATGGATCCTCTCTCTTGGATCAATGCATTCAGGCCTCTGTAGCTTCTTGCTTCTTTCTTTCTGTGACAGGTGTTTGCATGCAAGTGTTCTTGGGAGCTGTGGGTTATTTTCTCATCAACTCCAACAAGTACTATATATATTATTTTCCTTTTTAAATTAAATAGACTAAATTTATTAGTAAATTATTTAAATCTACTAATTATTATATCATATTGATTGATTTTAGCTTCTTTTACATAGGTTTTAATCAAAATTATGAAGTAATCGCAATTGAATTGCAAATTTCTTAATCGTGTCATTATAAATTGCATTGTGGTATACTAATTTTGTTATGATGTTTATTGATGTTGATTTGTATTGAGCAATAATTTATTCTTCTAAAATTTGTGCAAGATAACTTCTATAAGTGTTGAGTGTGCAAGATGATGTGAGTTCTACAATTTGATCAAGGAACACTCCAATAACAAATTTAATCCAATATCCATCTTGAGTATTTATGTCGTGATTTGATATCTCTATATGAGTGTGTAAATGTCTTGTATTTGATTGTTGACATGCAGTAACATTATTTTCATATTAAATATAGTTCAATAAATCAAATATACATAACAAATTCATATTACATAATATTATAAAATACATCATACAAATTATAATAATTAAATAATATAAATCAATAATAACTTATTCATTAAATAGATAATGGTAACACTTGTTGAAGGGCCTTTATGGGTTGATCTGTCTCAAAAGGTAACTAGAGTTAGTGATTGGGTTAAACCAAAATCTAGATGGTTGAAAACTAATTTTGATGGGGTTTCGAATGGAAACCCAGGCCCCCTCACATGTAGGTTTTGTTGCATAGGATAATGAAGGTAACATCATTTACTTAGGAGCTAAAAGGATTAGAGATGACACAAACAATATGGTTGAAGCACAAGCAGCTTGGCATGTAGTAATGTTGGTCAAGCATCCTTCAATTGAGAAGGTGCATTTGGAAAGAGATTCTTTGATTGTGGTTAATGATTTAATTTCTAGGGAGGCTTTGGCTTGGCAATTGAATAGATTTATAAAATTGACCATTAAATTTTTGAATTCTTTTGAAGCTTTCAAAATCACTCATGTTTTAAGGTCTGGCAATGATTGCATTTGGAAGGAGATTATTTGATTTTAACTTCTTGGATAGACAAATAGATACATGTATTAATAGAAAGAATATTACAAAGAATGATAGATGAGTCTTTCTACCCATAACAAATCATATTTTAGTTTGGTAGGAAAGCCTTGAGAGGGTTCATGTAAACTGCTCAACCCAACTAAACCCAAAAGAACACAACGTCCCACTATGACAACTCACCTCTTGGCCAACAAGAGGTATGAATGTCACACTATGATGCAGGGAAGGGGTGGTAAACTCCAAACAATCCTCAAACAAGCAAACTTTCAATCTCTAAACATTCAAAAAGTGGGTTTTTGCTCATTTTGCCTCCTTTTCCTTATAGTACTTCCTAACTGGTTTTTCCTTCAAAAATTTCAGTACATATATGATATCAAAAATGTGAAAACAAGTTTCAAATATTCATTTGGCCATTATTGAACATATCCCAAAATTAGGGTAGGATTCATTGTACAAAATGCTTCAAAAATTGACCGTCGTGTTTCTTCACTAGGCTTAATTAGACAAAAATGTATGCAAATGGAAAGAACAATCAGTTATAACTTTTAGAATTTTAAGAATTAAACCAATCACTTCAGTGAAAATGAATAAAACCTAGATATAGATGTTCATCCAGTTTTTAGCAAGATGTAACAATAGAAATAAGAGTTATGCTACTTCCCCCAAAACTGGTAACCTTAGGGTAGATTCAAACCTGCTCTTACAAAAATGGTCATAACTTCTACAAATCTTCATGAAATGGAACTAAACCAAAAGAAAATGAAACTAGATTCATATATCCATATTTTCCAATTTGTTTTAGGCCAATAGTGTATTGTACCTAGTTGTACCAAAGGAAACAATCAGACTATACCAAAGGAAAAACCCAAAAAATGCAATATAAAACTTGCCAAAAAAAAAAAATTTAAAACTTAAATTCAATCATTCTCCAACCCCCAAATTCGAATTGGAATTACATATTTATCATATTAAAAACTATTTCTAACTTCCCAACTAACTAGTAACTCCTTTGTTAACACTAATGACCACATTTTCAAGCTTTGGCAAAATTTTGACAACATTGACAAGTTTTAGATTTTTTTTAAAAATATTTACAACATTTTATCCAAACATCTAAATTGATTACCAAATAATCCTATTGACTCAAGCACACATGAAATGGTCTTAAATGATCTTATTACATCAAAGACACAAAACTAAAACCAAAATGACAAAATTGCCTCATGGAGGCATGAAATCAACTAGGTGCTCCTACACCATACTCTCGGATAAAAATGAAATCAAGTTCTCTTGAGTGCATGTCTTATTTATCTTCTTGGTCTTCCAATTCTTCTGCAACTTGTCCTTCATCATTGCAACTTTCCCTGGATCCTTTTTCTTCTTCATGTACCATCTCTTACTGAGCATCTTCTCAACTTCAAGGTACCAAAATTGAAGTTCTTGTTCATACATCTTATTACCACTATCCATGTCTTCATCTTCATCATCATATTGTGCATAAAAATATGCATGCATCACTTCATCTTTTTTTTATACCCTTTTCCATCTTTATTTCCATTTATTGCACCTATAAACACATATTCACACATAGTATTAGAAATAGTATTTTGAGTCTCAAAGGACTCATTTTCTTCATATTTTCCCTCTTCTTTAGATCGATTAGGCTCTTCCATATTTAAAAAAATATTCTTCAATGTCTAGTTCTTCTATCCTCTTTTGCATCCTTCTCTTCTAAATGATCTTCTTGATGGGCCATTTTACCTTCTTCCTTACTGATAAATACCAACCACTTTCTTTCTTTTCTCGCTCAAGAAGTTGTTGCATCTCAAGTTCCATTTAGTTTTTCATTTCCTCCTTATATTTTCTTTTTTGTTCTAATTCTTGCTTCAAATCTACTACCTCTTGCTAAGTATCAATTTCCTTCACCTTTTCATCCTTCTTTTTTGTCTCACATCTCTCTTTTCTTTTTCTTTTATTTCTTTCTTAGTACCTTCTTACTCTGCAAGTCTCCACAAACCAATCTTCTCAACACTTCCATTCTTCTTCCTCAAGAAAGAATCTTTCACTTTGCTTCTTCTTGCCTTTTTGATACCTCACCTAGGCTTCCTTCCTTCTTCACAACCTATTCTTTTAGCATCCAGGTTCTTGCTTCAACCTACAAAAAGATAACACACAAAATCTCAAAAACAATCTTGCCCAGATCTTTGGGCTCTACTACCAATTGATGTAGATAATGGGTGGTAAGCTCCAAAAAATCCTAAAACAAGAAAACTTTCAATCTCTAAACATTCAAAAGGTAGGTTTTCACTCATTAGGCCTCATTTTCCTTATAGTACTTCTTAACTGGATTTTTCAACATAAATTTCAGTACATATATGATATCAAAAATGTGAAAATAGTTTCAGATACCCATTTGGCCATTATTGAACATATCCCAAAAGTAGGATAGGGTTCTTTGTACGAAATACTCCAAAAATTTACTGTCTTGTTTCTTGACTAGGCTTAAATAGACAAAAATGTATACAGATGGAAATAACAGTCACCTATAACATTCACAAATGAACTCAAGTTCTATCATCATCAATTTGGGTCTGCGATGGCAACAACAACTTCTCTTGAGTGCCCTGTTCCTTATGCGCAGTCTCCCAAGCACTCTGAGCCTTTACAGACGACACATGTGTCTCCCTTGCAAACCAACTCAATCGTTCCCTCACAACTTAAGTCCTCTTCGGTGAGGACTTCTTCTCCTTCCTGGCATGATCGTTTGGTCCCTTCTTTGTCGAGGAATGTGGCGATGGTGGCATCTTCTGACCCTGAGGCTAGAGTTTCTACTGCAAATGGTTCCTCTCCCTCTTAGGCAACTGATGCTCTTGCTTCCAAGCTTTGTGCAGGGCCTTTGCTGCCCAAGGATCCCCGAGCCCCCTTGAGTTTGCAAATGAGGATACGAAGAAGTTTTTTGTTCCTATCCCCGTTGTTGGCTCTCTCTCTCTCCCTCCCTCTCTCTCTCTCTCTATCTCTCTCTCTCTCTCTCTCTCTCTCTCTCTCTCTCTCTCTCTCTCTCTCTCTCTCTCTCTCTCTCTCTCTCTGTGTGTAAAAATGGTGGGAACCCATCATTTCTAGTGCGGTCCATATCTTCCCTTTGGCAAAAAGTGTTTTCATAGCTAAATTTGATCATGTTGAGGATAGAAATTGTATTCTTTGTGGTCATTGTTTTAGATGGGATGATCAATTCATGTTGATGGTAAAGCCATGGCATGAGGATTTCAATCCCTCTTCTGATACTTTTAATAAAATGCCTATTTGGGTTAAGCTTCCAAACCTCCCTCTTCATCTTTGGGTGGACCCTCTTCTTGAGGAAGTGGGTGAGGCTTTGGGGGATTTCCTGATGGTGGATGCAAAATCTACAGACATCCTTCACTCCACTTATGCCCGTATTTTGGTGGATATTGATGCTTCTAAGGGTTTGCATGTGGAGTTGGTTTCTCATGAGGGTAGTTGGATTCATCCTTTAAACTATGAAGGAATTCCTTTCAGGTACAGAAGGTGCTTTCAAACAGGTCATGTTGTGGCTAAATGTGTTCTGGGTAAAACTAGGCACTATGTTTCTTGGTGGAAGGGTGCCTCTTCCCAGCACTACACGATTGAGAAGGGCTCTCCACTAAGCTTTTCCCAAATTGTGGCTTCGAATTATCCTGCTTCTTCTCTTCATGCCTCCTCCCCTTCGACTATGGTGCCTCTGGTAGTGGGCACAGTCTTATCCAATGAGGATTCTATTGGTCATGATGTTGATACGATGAGAGTGGGTTCCCCCCTTGTTGTTTCTAACCATGTGTTGGTTTCAAATTTTATTGGTCATGTTAGATTTGTCTCTGAAAGTTCTTTGAAGAATGGCTCCAGTATTTTTGTTGGTACATTTGTTGTTGTTGGTTTTGTTGGCCCTGTTGTTTCTCCATCTTCGATGATTGATGGTTCTGGGTGTGTTCTGGCTTCTCATACTTTGTTGGTTGAGTCTGTGCAGTGTGTTGTTACCTCACTGGGTGTTGGGAATTTGATTCTAGATTCCTTATGTTGGCAAGATGAGGTTGCCAAAGTGGAAGAAGGTTGGATCATGGTTAAAGGTAAATATTTCAAAAGATCCTTGCCTTCTTTTGATATGACTCTCTGGTCCCATAAGAAGGGGACTAAGGGATACATATTGAGTTTGGTTTTTTCCAATGGGTTGCTTCTTTTGATGTTTACTCTTTGGCAGTGTTATTTTGTGTAATTCATGGGGGGACTGGCCTTTTTTTCTGGCTAGTCTCTTGTGTTTTGGGAACTTGTAAAGCTTTATCTTAAGTTTTTTCTTTGTACAGGGTTTCGAGGCCCTTTCAAAATCTATTTTTACCTTATTCAAAAATATTCACAAATCAAATAGTTAGGCCAATCCCTTAGGTAAAATTGAAGAAAACTTAGATATAGACATTTTCTTTAGCAAGATACAAAATGGAAATAAGAGTTATGCTATTTTCCTCAAAACTGGTAACCCTAGGACATATTCGGGCCCACTTACAAAAATGATCATAACTTCTATAAATCTTCATCAAATTAAACCAAATCAAAAGAAAATAAAACTAGATTCATATATCCATATTTTCTGATTGGTTTCAAGCTTGTAGTGTATTGTACTTGGTCGTACCAAAGGAAACAATCAAACTATACCAAAGGAAAAACCCAAAAAATGTAACATAGAACTTGTCAAAAATGAAGTTTCTTCTTATTCAATTGTTCTCCAACTTTCTCCAACCCCAAAATTTGAGTTGGAATTACATAGTTATCATATTAAAAACTATTTATAACTTCCCAACTAACTAGTAACTCCTGTGTTAACACTAATGACAACTTTTATATAACAACTTTTACATCTTGTTTGCAAATATTTACAACGTAAATGATCCAAACATCTAAATTGATTACCAAAGACTCCTATTAACTCAAACACACATAACATGGTCGTAAATGACCTTATTACATCAAAGATGCAAAACTAAAATGTAAATGACGAAATTGCCTCATGGAGGCATGAAATCAACTAGGTGCTCTTGTACCACACTATGACAATGTCATCCCTTGGGGTAGCCTACTTAGCTTGGGAGAATCAATAAACTGTAACTCCTTAACTTACTTCATCCATTCATTTTGATGGATTACAAGGGAAGACACATACAAATATATAAACAATGTAATCATTGCAATTTATTTATAATATATCCATAATATTTATAATGTATTTCTTATATATATATATATATATATATATATATATATATATATATATATATATATATATATATATATATATATATATATATATATATATATATATATATATATATATATAAGAAATAATCTTATTGATATTATCTCAAGTATATACATATGTATGTTTAAGCGATTATAAATCTTGCTACCCTTAGTATCATATGTGAATCTATTATCCTTATTTTGATTTGAATATATATTTGTAAATAAACGAATTTGTGTATTATTGATTACTTATGATGGATGTTTCCCTCCTTGTTTGATAAGTTTGCATTAACTACTCTTCACATGATGGCTGGATTATGCTCTAATACCAATTGTAATGTCCCCTACTAAGGACTGCCTAGTTAACATGCATCATTATACATTATTATGAAATATTATGTCTTAATTAAATTGCCCTACTGGAGATAATTAATTATTCATAATACAATCTATAATTATATATTTGGACCTCATTCTTACTTCTTTCATAACCCTAATGGAGGATGGGATATTATTGTCATAGGTTGCTTGAAACCATCTCCACAATTAAGCCTAAGGGTTTCATGAACACCCATTAATACCACCACTTAGCCCAAAGGTTTCATGAACACCTATCAATAGCACCACTTGAAAGACACCTAATTTAAAATAGAATTACTTGTCTCTCCCTACACAAACCAACATACCCTTCTCAAGACATTAAAAAAAGATTAAAAGCTATCATTATTATAGTCTTTTATGTATTATAAATGTATGATTTTGATATATGTATTAATGTATTATGAATATATATTGACATATATATATATATATATATATATATATATATATATATATATATATTCTTTTCGAAGAGTATCAAATATATATTTCACAATTCTTGTTCTACTATGTGGTCAGTATCCAATTCATCTATACAATCTCATATTCGATGCCTGAAAATGATGCTCTTCCATCTCCTTAGATATATCTCCTTATCGAATGGTTGCATCTTTGAGAGACATGTCTTAACTTGATTTGTATCTCTTCATAAGGGATTGTTTCTCTTCACAACACGCCTGATGTCATAGTTCTTAAATCACTGATTTCTAGTTAAGATTTGTATCTCTTCATAAGGGATTGTTTCTCTTCACAACACGCCTGATGTCATAGTTCTTAAATCACTGATTTCTAATGAATCTTTATGTGTCTTGACAGAAGATTATACCATTTAACATATCACACCATTTGGTATACGTGTAGTTGGTTATTGACTAAGATAAATTAATATCTGTATACGACTAGTTAAGTGGAAATCTTTGGCTTATCATTTTATGAATTCAACCTTTTCATACTTCGTACATTTTGCATATAGAAATCAATTGTGTTACTATGATAATCAATTTCTAATTACCAATCCTTTCCTACTCTCATTCTTCCACCCTTGTGTTATTGACATATCACCCTTCGTCCTCCATTCGCTAATTTCAAACTCCCATAGAAATTAAGCGTTTTGGAGAAGATGTCGAGTATATCGAGAGGAAGATATCCAATTTATCAAAAAATTCATATTTATCATTCCACTCACCTCAATCTCCAATGGTAATCCTTCTTATATGCAGTGATCACAATTAGGTATATTTACTTATAGGTATACATATATACATATAATACACACATACATACATATATAATCTTCTGTCTCTATTAATCTTCTATCTACATCTTATTATTCATAGATACACTTGTTGCTTATGTAATTGACATTGACAATAATTCCCTTCTCACAATTTGTATGTTTCTTTTGATTATGGTTTTCATGATGGTATTGAAAAATAGTTTTCTTTCACTTACAATTCTTTTGCTTATGATTACCAATGACTAATCCAATAGTAGTAATTGCTCAATATATCGTTTATGATTTATTGACTTAATTAATTTGCTATTATATTATATCAACTTCAATATTATTTGTTTAATTAATCATTTATTTTTACTTATTTATTTAATATTTTAATTCTATTGTGGTTTAATATTGAATTCCATTACTGGAGGGGGGATATTACAAATACGTATTCACGTGTTTGGATAAAAGATAATATGTAGTGGAAAAGTACCTTGGAGGATTAGGAAAACTAACTCCCAAGACCTATAGGGACATCTCCACATTGGAAATATTGTTGTCATTGATTTCAAAGGAGATTCAAACATATTTTTGTTATTAAAGAAGAAAATTAGAATACATAATTCCAATAAAATCATCATGACCACCATCTAGTTTTGGTCAACCCTTGTCTTAGCACCCAGTGCAATCACTAAGTGTTGGAATTATCACCTTTATTGGATTGGCTCATCACGTGTTTATTTATTCAATCCAAGTGCAAAACTTGGCCAACCCACATTGGCAAAATTAAAATAAAATACTCAAAGTCAGTTGTCCCCATTTGATGAAATAAATAATTAAAATAGTTGTTTTAATCTTGGTTGACTCTTCGCGAAAGGATGTCAAGCTCTTGGAGGAGCCACCCCTCTTGGTCAAGAGGCACAAGGAGGGTATAAATGTAGTGTGGAGAGAAAACACGGCAAACAATTAAAGAAATATATTTTAGATTTAAAGCATATTTATAACAAACATTGAAGAAGATTTGTAATGGCTTATTTATAGAAAAATTTCAAGGAGATCTATGATAAGTCTGTTGGGATTATGGAAAGGTGAGTTATTGAGAGGGGAGGGGTGAATCACTAACCCTAAAAACTTTTTGATCTTAATCCTTAAGATAATCTCTTTTATTAACCGACTGTCACATTAACATTTCCATTCATTCATAGCATAATTGAAATATGAAATGCTTTTTAATTTAATAAGTAAACATTCATGAAACTTCATACACTTGACACATGTATTTTGGTATCGCAGAAACCCTTGTTAAAAGGTAAAAACTACGGTGGGGATGACACCCACAAAGCTTCACTACTGCAATAATAATGTTTGTTTGTTAAGGCATACAATGTTGATCACTTCTGATGATCTTACCTTGTTAGGAGTAACATTTAAGACATGTTAAGATCTACCTTGTTAGAGGACTTAAGCAACATTATTTAGTGTGAGTCGGTTAAGAGTTTACAAAAGACGGTTAGGTCTACTCTGTTAAGAGATTTTGTCTACCACAGTTGTTAGAAAGTAATAGTAAATTGATCTAGATGTAGCAAGTTACTTTGCTGAATTTCAGATCTGGTTAGCCTTTAACTGATTTCACCTTCATGTGATAGATTTGTCCTTCAAATACTGCTTGGTAGCCTATGGTCTAATACTGATTCAATTATGAATACTTGTTCAATGGTTAGCTTCGTAACCCTGTCTGATCTTCAGATGTCTCTTGTAAGTGGCTACTTCTCATGTGTCATTGATACAACTAATATCTTGACAATTCTTATATCATAAAGATTTGACCTAATTAGGGTTGTGGAATCATCTAGAAAATATTATATCTACGATCCATATGAATAACCTAAATCAAAACTACATATGGATCATCACCAATCAATTTTTACATCTCCAATAAATCTTTACCTCGATTTATGTAAACTATTTTCTAGCTCGGTATAAATCATTTGCCTTGTTTTCTATTCCATTCCAAAATTCTGTCATTCTTGTATTACTCGATAAATGCTACACTCTTGTCTCGGTAAAATGTTGATGCTCGGTAAATATGAATGCTCGATTATAGTTGTACTTGGTGTGCTCAGTAAGCATCTGGCTTGGTGTATGTGCTTGGTCAAGATTGTGCTCGGTTAACTTGTCATTCTTCCTTGTGCTTTGCTTGGTTACTATACTTAGTGTTTTGACCAACTGGTATGTTTTCTTCCTTTACTGACTATATGTGTGACACTAATGACAACTCATGATGTAATTATGTGTAACAAAGTCTACAGCAAAATTTGAAGAAGATTTATGATAGATCTATAGAAAAGTTTCAAGGATATTTATAGTAAACTTATCAATTGATTTTATAAAATAAATTTACCTAATTAGCATGCTTTGAATAAGTGATAATCAAGAAGACAAACATTTTTTTATTTTGGAGGTTGGTGTCTCCTAATACAACATATTGTTGTACTTTGCTAATTAGGTGGGGATTGGCGTAAAACAAGTCATTTTTCTACTAAGTTTCCACATGTTGAAGATGATAATAGAAATTGGTGAACACATCATGACATGAAGAAATGAAGTAGGCATCATCAATACAAAAAGAGTCACACGCAAGGTAGATATGAAAAAAAATTACAAGCACATGAAAAGCCTTTATTCCAAAGAAGATAGTAGCTCAGTGAAGAAAGAAATGAAAGTATCTCTAATAGTGATTGAGAAGAAACTCTCTTCATGTAAATAGAAGCAAGGAGTGAGATCACGAAAGAAGAAGGCAAAGGAAAAGAGAAGATAGATTGAGAAGAGGAAGGAACTATTGAAATGGATGGAGAAGTGGATCTTAAAGAAGAGTTTGTTTATATCTTAAGCAAAATCAAGAAGCTCAATTTGAAACAAAAGTTGCAGCTAAAAAACTCTACAGAAGGTAAAGTGAGTCAAGAGCTAGAATATTATGTTCCAAAGAAGCAAAAAATATTATCATCAACCTAAAGATTCAACTTAAAGAGTTAAAAATGATAGAAGACGAAGTAAGAATTCAACTAAAGAAAAGGGAGGAAGACTCCAGATAGAATCTGAAATTATTTCCTTGAGAATGGAACTTTATAAATTAATACCCACTTGAATATATGCATGAAGTCTAGAAAGAGCACCAAATATTGGACAATATTATCAATGCCCAAAGATCACCATTCATTTTAAGTGTGGTCTTGGATTTGAAGAAAATTTGAAGTCTATCGAAGAAGATTCATGTTTCAAGGCTCAAAAATTGCAAAGAAGATAAATGAAGAAAATCCTAAAGGCTACACGAATGTGCCTAAGAGATCCATAAATAGTGATAGCAACAAGAAGGATGAAAGTGATTGTTGGATTACGGACGGGGGGGTGAATCAGTAATCCTTGATTCTCTGTACCTTTAAAACTTTCTCTAATTCAACTCAGTCATACACACTTCAATATTAATCAATAGCAGTAAATTAACTTTATCAATCAGCAATAACATTCACAGTAAAAATTCAACACATATAACACTAGTATTTTCTTCTTAAGTATGCTCAATTAAAAGCTAGTCTGGTTAAAGATTACAATGTACATTGCTAAATGTGACCTTGTTAGGGGATTTGCCTTAGATCTGTTAGGATCTTCACCCTGTTAGGAGTGGTTTAGTTACAGGTTTCAAACACTCTTCTAGAATGTTACCTCTTGCAAGGATTTACAATAAGATTGTTAGGTCCACTCGGTTAAGAGATTTTTCTGTTACAAATGTTAATAATAAATAGTATATAAATTGGCTTGTAAATCTGTAACTACCTTTTGCATAATCAAATCCCTTGTGCACTCTTTTTCTTCACTTCATTCCATCACTTTCCATTGGCTTCAACACTTCATCAATCTTAGCTTTCTGACTCAGAATTCAACCTTTTCCTTCTTCACTGTATCAATCGGTGACTCAACTTCTCTTCAACTTGTCAACTCTTTCTTCATACAATGTCATCCCTTTATATAGACTTTTTTTTGCCTCTTAATCTCCTTCGTTAAATTTTCCTTTGATTAATCTCAGTCATCCAATTATCTTCATAAACTAATTCAATGAATTTAGAGCTCGGTAAAATATTTTATCATCACCTTGGAACTTGAACTTTCTTGGAACTTGTACCTTCTCTTTTTTCCATTTAGATCTATACCATAGATCATCACCTTGAATTTTCCTGATCGTAGATCTCTTTAACTAACTCTTCCTCATCATTATAATCTTCCATCTCATCATAGCTCATCATTAAATATAATTTTGATCGTTGTATTTAATTTTTGTTCCTTGCTTGGTGGCTAACTTCTTTATCTTCAACTGAATTTCAGTTTACTTCACTCGGTAACTGAAACCTTCTTCTCGGTGTCTTGACTCTTTTTTTCTCTTTACCAAAACTTACTTTGCTTTTACCGAGTGACTTTTTCCTGCTCGGTAACCAAACTGTTTTGCTTACCGACTTCACTAATCTTCTTTACTAACTTGATATAATCAAATATTTGGTAGAAAACAATTATATCATCATAACCTTAACCTTTTTTTTTTATCTATATTAGCTTCCCAATTAAGTTCTTCAACTTCACAACATTTCACTTCCTCTTCTTTTATAGCTCACTCAACTTATATCATACTCCAAATGATATGGAAACTCAATATAAATCAGAAATCAATTGCTTGACATCAATGACAACATGATAATTGATCTAATCTTTCTACTATATTGTATACCTCTAATCTTAGTCGGTCTTCATCATCATCACCAGCAGTTATAGTAACAATATCCAAATGAAAACAAGCATCCATCACAAAAACAAGGAAAAATTCACAATCCCTCTAAGGTTGTCTCACATTACTAGATTCTAAAACTCTTTCTTTGGTTATTTCTTTTTCACCAGTCACCTTGGTTATAAAGCAATGGGTTTTAGGGTACATACAAGAAATGATTTTGGAATTTTAAAGAGAATAACAAGTATTTTTTCCCTAAAAGGCAAGGAAGATAACTTTGGCAAGCAAAAGGAAGAATCAACAAAATTTTGAAAAGAAAGCAAGGCCAAGAAAATAGAAGAAAAACTCTATGCTTATGAAAAATAGCCTCCCATGTCCAAATGAAGTAAATTCATGGTATATTTTTAGTGGATGCTCAAGTCATATGATAGGGGAAAGGTGAAAATTTAACTCTTTGAAGGAGCTGAACAAAGTATGGTAAAATTCAAAGATAATCCTACAACAAGTATAACAAGAGAACTTATTCTTAGTCTTAACAATGGGAAGTCAAAGATATAAAATATCTTGTATGTTAGATTTTTGAAACATAATCTTCTTAGTGTGATTCAAACATGTGAGCAAGGACATACACATACTTTTCATGCTCAAGTTTACGAGATAAAGATGACAAGTACAAGAAAAGTATGTGTTCATGCAAATAGAACAACAATAACATATACATCCTTGGTGAGATAAAGGGAGAGAAATATTGGATGGGAAAAATAAATTAGAGCCGGTTATGGCATAGAAGAATGGTCTATGTCAATTTTGATAGTATAGAAAAGATCAACACCAAACAATTTGTAAGAGATATGCCAGAGATTACAGAGCCTTCAAAAATTCTTTACAAACAATGTCAACATGGAAAAAAAAGGAAAGGTTCAAGTCAAAAAAGTACTTAGCAACAAATTTCTTGGAACTTGTTCATGCAAGCCTCTATAGGCCTACAAGAATACAATAGTTGCAAGGTAGGAGTTATTTTATGTTGTTGATTGATTATTACTTTACGATGTGATGTAGCCAAGACCGAAGAAGACTCCAAAGGAGATGTCCAATCTTGTAGCAAGAGTCAACACAATGGAAAACAAAAAAGCACAACAAATATATCATTGAATAACAACCTCTTTATTATCAAGTAACATCATATTACATCAAATTGGCTTCAAATATGTTGGGTTGTAAGGCCTTACCGATTATAGCCCAATACAAAGAAACCAGTCTCAGATCCTATTTTCAATCTGTCAAAATCTAGAGCTATCCTCTCTCAGCTCCCTACTACCCCAACATTTCCTTGAACATGAACTACTACCCATCTTATAAACAAGATCTCCAACCACAAGTCATTTTATATGATCATCAATCCCAAGATAAAGAAAATGGTTTATAAATGTATAGGTCAGTATCTAAACCCATAAGAACATCCATAAATAAGTATATCATGGAATGCAATTGAACAAGGAAGTTCTCCATGAACACAAGAACATCAAACAATGTACCATGAGCAACCGCAAATCGTGAACCGCCACCACAAGCCAGATCTCTCCACTCTAACCGTTAGAACGGGAAACCAATATAGGACCATACCCAAAATGTAAAACACTGATCACCACAATAAAAACATAAGTATGCGCAATCATAGATATGGGTCTACATGAGTTCCAAAAATCATGATCCACAACCACACATGTTAAAATCCAACAATCACCAACTTCACGGTACATCTCTTAAACTGGTCCAGATAGGAAATGAGCATGTTACCCTTAGCCACTAGATGAATCCAAACTCAAAAATTTCTAAATCAAAAGAGATGTGATCATAGAAAAATGTTCCTAGATAGGTGCTAGACATATTA
Source organism: Chamaecyparis obtusa (assembly GCA_027943335.1). Classification (NCBI taxonomy): domain Eukaryota; kingdom Viridiplantae; phylum Streptophyta; class Pinopsida; order Cupressales; family Cupressaceae; genus Chamaecyparis; species Chamaecyparis obtusa. The sequence continues at coordinate 153,927 of BSBK01001984.1, forward strand.
GTACAATCGCACACACCAACTCCAACACATGATCAAAAACAAACTCAATCACTCAAACTGGAAAATAAGAACAAAATACAAAACATATTTTTGGTTAATGCAAGATTTCTAACTACCCTAGGATGCTCCTGCATCAGACACCCCAGGTGAGAAAAGATGTTCCATGAGAGGAAATCATGAACATCTGATGGGACTCAAAACATATACCCCATACGTATTCTTGATTCACATATCCTTTTGCCTAGGAACCAACACTTCCTTCCCTCTTCTCATTTTCTAATTCTAAAAATTCACCTTCCCTACACTCTTATCTAATAATAATGGAACTCTACTATCCTCTTTCTTCTTTTTCTCACTCAATGTACTTATGGTGCAATCCTTCAACTGCCTTTTCTTACCATCGACACTTCTCTGAACCACATCACCATCAAACCTTCTAATGAGATTTTTCTTTAATCTAGTACCATATGTACCTTATTGTCCAACACTTACAAGTGTCATCATTTGTTGCACTGTCATAGACAAAGATGTCACATGCACCTTAATCTCTACAAGTTCCTCAAAGATATTCTTCTCCTTAACTTTCTTCAAAATTTCATTTTCCTTGATTTCACTCATAGGAATAGATTCATCCATTCTCAACTTCTCATGTCTGTCGTTGTCAATCTGACAACATCTAAAAACTCCACATCTCACATTCCCTTTTTCCTACAAAGGTACCAATTTATACTCAAATCATCCTTTTCCTTAATTTCCACATAGGTATTAGCTTGACCATCAAACATAACATGCCTATCAAACTTCCAAGGTCTCCCAAGCAATAGATGACAAGCATCCATAGGAAACACATCACATAATATCTCATCATAGTAAGCCTCAATCTTAAAACTAACTAGGCATTACTCATCAATCCTAACTTTAGATTCATCTTGCAACCAACTAACCTAATAAGGATTTGGATGTTTTCTCCTTTCCAGCTTTAATTTACTAACCATTTCTTCTAAAACAAAGTTATTTGAACTACCACCATCAATGATAACATTATATACCTTATCCTTACGCTTACATCTAGTTCTAAACAAATTCCTTATTTGCATCAATTTGTTAATATATGCAGCAACTCTTATACTAGCAAGGGCTTCACCTTCTTCAATAGTATTCAATGTACTCTCCTTTAAAGCCGATGTAATCTCTCTATCCAAATGTGCAACCCTTCTTTTAGGACACTGAAAATCCTTGTGGCTCATTTCACCACACTGAAAATAAGTACTTATAAATTCACCTCTTCCTCTTCCTCTTTGTCCACTATTGTAACTTAGTGGTTGGACTGCTACTAAATCCTTCATTAATCTGCTTAGGATTCTCTTCCACATTACTCCCAGTAATTGATACACCATCCTTACCACCTTGGTTCCTGTTATTCTACCTTCCTTCAAATGTCTTGTTTAGATTATCTTCAACTCTTAATGCCATCTGATAAGCATCTCCAATTGTTGTCATCTGAACCATGAGTAACTCCTCTGGAATACTAGGTCTCAAACCAATACCTAGCAACCTTTTCCTTATCAGCTTTAGAATGACCAGTCCTAGTCATGATCCTATAGAACTCTTCAGTATATTCCTGTTCTGATTTGTCAACTTGCTTCAATGCTTGCATCTTCTTGAACATTTCCAATTCATAATCCACTGGAATAAATTATCTCTTTAACTTTTCAACCATTTGATCCCATTTAGTAATCTTTTCTTTCCCTTTCTTATTTCTCTCCAATTGAACTTATCTCCACCATAGACTTGCATGACCCTTTAGCTTTGTCTTTACAAATCAAACCTGATCAGGATCTTCCACTTCTTCATACTCAAAGTATTCTTCCATCTTATTAATCCAATAGATCAATTCCTCTATTCTAAGGCTACTAGCAAATGTAGAAACTTCAACTTTAGGTCTCTTTCCAATCTTGGAAATAGCTTTCATAAATCTGGCCTCTTCTGGATCTTTGGCATCTTCTATAGCTTCTTCAAAGTGTTCTTCTTCCTCAGATTCTTCATCACTATCTTGACCAACTTTTGATGCATTTCTCCTTCACAATTCATCTTGTAAAGCTTGCACTTGCCTCTGCAAAGCCCTAAAACCTTCATCGATGACTCGACGAACTCTTCTCAAAGACATCTTCAATCCAATTAATTATGAGAGAAATCCTCTATAATTGCAAGTTAGATCCACACTCTACCACCCCCACAACAAACCAACTCAAGATATCTCGTCACGGAATCCAATCAATGCTCCAGGGACTAAAACCTTTCGCTGATACCACTTGATGTACCCAAGACTGGAGAAGTCTCCAAAGGAGATTTATAATCTTGTAGCAAGAGTCAACACATCAGAAAACAAAAAAGCATAACAAAGATATCATTGAATAACAACTGCTTTATTATTAGGTGACATCAAATTGGCTTCAAACATGTCAGGCTATAAGGCATTCCCGGTTACGGTCCAATACAAAGAAACTAGTCTTAGGTCCTATTTTTGATTTGTCAAACTTAAGAGTTATCGTCTCTCAGCTCCCTACTACTCCAACACTGCCTTGGACACGAACTACTACCCAACTTATAAACAAGATTGCCATCCACAAGTCAACTTATCTGATCATCAATCCCAAGGTAAAGAAAATGGTTTACAAATATATAAGTCAACACCTAAACCCACAAGAACATCCATAGATAAGTATATCATGGTGTGCGATTGAACAAGGAAGTCAAACATGAACATAATAACATCAAATAATGTACCACAAGCAACCACAAATCGTGAACTGTCACCGCAAGCCGGATCTTGCAACTCTGACATTTAGAACAAGAAACCAATATAGGAACTAGACCCAAAATGTAAAATATTGATCAACATAATAAAAACATAAGGATGTGTGATCATAGATATAGGTCCACACAAGTTCCAACAATCACGATCCATGACCATACATGTTAAAATCTGACGATCACCAACCGCACGGTAAATATCTTAAGCCGGTCCAGAAAGAAAATGAACGTGTTACCCTTAGGCACTAGATGAATCCAAACTCAAACAATTCCAAACCAATACAGATGTGATCATAGAAAAATTATTCCCAGATAGGTCATAAACATCACAGTACAATCGCACACACCAACTCCAACATAGGATCACAAGCCAGCTCGATCACTCAAACCATAAAATAAGAACAAAATACAAAACATCTTTTTGGTTGATGCAAGATTGCCAACTACCCTAGGATGCTCCTACATCAGGATGTTCAAGAAGTTCAAAGATTTTAAATCCTTTGTTGAAAATGAAACTAGGTTGAAGATCAAGTGTTTGAGATCATATCATGGAGGCGAATTTACCTTAAATGAATTTTAAGACTTTTGTGAGCATCATGGACTAAAAAGACATTTTAAGTTGTAAGGACTCCATAGTAGAACAAGGTTGTAGAAAGAAATATTTAAACCATACAAGAAATAGCTAGATCAATAATGAATGATTCTAAGCTACCAAGAAAGCTTTGCAAAAAATTGGTTAACACTGCAGTCTACATTCTAAATAGAGGAAAACCATAGTCAATAATATAAATGCCACATATAAATTATGGAAGATTATACCAATGAAAATGAAAGGCTTCAAAGTATTCAAAAGAAAGTACTACACAACAAAATATGATGAGGATTTGAGAAAACTTGACTCCATATCTGATGCAGGAATCTTCCTTAGTTATTCTTCAAGAAGCAAGGCCTAAATATGTTACAACTACAACAAAAGACTACAAATAACTGAATAAAGTGACAATATAAAAGTGGATAAAGCAAGATGTAAAAAGGAAGAAATATAATAAAATGATCACTTAGAAGACTCAAGATGCAAGGCATAAGAAATTGAAGACTCGGTCTATAAGGAGGAACAAGAAGTTAGAAAAAGAAGAAATAGGTCAAAGAGATACAAAGGCACCACCTAGATTTGTCAAGAAGAACCATTCATAAAATCTAATTCTTGGTGATAAATATACTGTAATGCAGACTTAAAGAATATTAGCAAGTGCATTTGAACATGTGCATTTCTTCTTGCTATCTAGAAAAACCCAAAGGACTTTGTAGTAGCAAGAGAAGACAAGCATTGGATTGATGATATGGAAGAAGATGTTAGGGTTTAGGAAAACCAAAACTATAAATAATATTAATTATAAAGCAAAAAAAGAGACAAAATAAATAACCCATACTAATGTAGATTTAATGTGGTTCACCCAAATTGAGCTACATCTAATAACTGTCCAATTTACTTTTATTTTCCAGCAAATTCAAATTACAATCAGAAGACATTTTTCCACTTCACAACCACTCATTTATCAAACTTTTTTGGCATTATACATTACCAAAATGACAATTTATTTATTTATTTTTTCTTTGAGTGCACTACTCTCAAGCCCTCGAATGGGGAAAACCCATACCATGGGCTCTACCCTTGGTTCCCATTTGGGGAATAAGCCCTCAGAATGCACAATAGGGGTTCTCCCTTGCATTTTGCTATTAATTGATTTTTGGAAGAAAAAAAAATGCATCTCTCAAACTCTCTAAAATTTAAGCTCATCAACATCATCAGTTGCCACATACAAAGAGAAGAGTTTAATCAAATTAAAAGGAATGAGACAATGGAACTCATTTAAAGACTAAAAGATAAGAATATGATTGGTAACAAATTGTAAATGAAGATGGTCAACTAGTAAAGAACAAAGTAAGGTTAGTTTGTAAATAATATTCTCAAATTGAAGAATCATTTTAAAAATATTTACTCGTGTTGCAATATTAGAAGCTATTAAAATATTTTTCGCATTTGCTTGTTTCAAGAACTTTAAAGTCTATCAAATGGATGTCAAGTCATTCTTTCAAATTTAGAGAAAAGAAGACTTATTGCAACATATTTTTGAAGAACAAAATATGTGTAATGAAGTTGCAAGCAAATTTTATGAAGGTTGTCATCAAATGATCATCATCCATTGAAGAAGATATATTCAAGAAGGTAGAATTTTTGTTCATTTGGAGATTGGTGTTATCTTATTAGAAGGGATTGGTATCTCTTGCTAAGTTGGTGCTTAGTAATGGGGATTAGTGTCTATGGTGGGTTGGTGCCTACAAAATATTTTAAAGGGAATTATTTTGTGATTGGATTTAGGTAAAAGATCCAAGTAGTAACACTTTGTGGTTTTCTTCTAAAAGGGTTTCCATGTAAATATTTTGTTCCATAGTTGTCAGATCTTATGTGGTTGTTGAATTTTAATAAGTAAAAGAGTGTATTGTAATTGTTCGCAACCCTCATCTCATTATAATATTGTGCTCGCCAAGCTCTTAGAGATAGTCTTGTGTCTTTGCTAGGTAAGAAAAAATCGTAAGTTTATTTATCCACAACAGAGATCGAATGCATAACAATAGTATCATTTTACACACATTATTTGGATGATCCACACATTGGAGGACGTGAAGGTGGGAAACATTCATCCTATTTCTATACTTACTAACAACACAAGTGCAATTAATATTTTTAAGAATCCATTGATGTAGTCCAGGAGAAAGAATATTCATATCAAGTATATTTTTTAAGAGAAGGTAGTAGAAGAGAATTTCAAGTTGGAGTATGTTGTCACAAAAGAACAAATTGTAGATTTCTCTATGAAGCCCCTTCTTAAGGAGACACTTGAGCATTTGATGAAGAAATTGTGTAATGACACTCTCATTCAATCACTAAATTCCTAAGAAGTATGAATTCAGGGTGAATTATCTTTTAGCTTCGTGAAAGAAATTCCATTAATGTCAAAGGGTGAGAGGGGGTGTATTACAAATAGGGGAGAATTATGTTCATGTTGCCATCTAGACCATTTCTTTGTAGGGTTGTCATCAATTACAAAAGAGGAGATTATTGGAAATGTTATTATTTAGATGTCAATGTAGATTCAAACATATTTTTGTGATTAAAGGAAAAAACTAGATCGCATTACTCCGATGAAAACATCATGATCACCATCTAGTTTTGGATTACCCTTATCTTGTACGTTGAAATGTGAATCTATTGTAAACCCTAAATAGCCCAACCAAAAGCCTATGATCTACAATCAAATCAACAACACTGATGAAGCTCTAAATCAAGTGCTTACAAACGAATTAAAAAAAACCCACACTCGTTGATAAACTTGACACCATTGTTATCCTATGCTTTAAAATCTTGTAGATGATAGTAATTTGTTCTCAACATTAAGCACTAGTACTAGATGGCATAAAGGAATGTATATGGTTGATTGATAATGCAAGTATGATATCAAGATAGCAAAGTAATATCTTGTAGTTACAATTGTGATGGATTGACAAACTTGCAATTATGGTTGTGATTTTTTTATCAGCCTCAAATGGGAGAAGAAATCCTATTTTATAAAAGCCTCCAAAACAATCAAGGGTTGAGATCAAGAGGTTAAAAGATGAATGGCCAAGATAACAGGGTAGGTGGGAATTAATAGGATTAAAATATTAGCATGAATGAAGGGCTAAGATTGAGTTGTAGGTGAGTCGATGAGTTAACTTTTCATAATACATCTTTAAGTTCAATGAACCTAAACATGTGGTAGAGAGAGAGAGAGAGAGAGAGAGGGGGCGGGGACATAAATTAAAAGAGGTGTGACATGTTAGCACATGCAAAAAATTTCATGGCTCTAGCCCTTTTCCCCTAGGCTCTGCAGTTATTTTTAAGTCTCTGCCTTTAGCCCTGGTTCAAATTTTTGAAAATATAGCCGTTGCATACAAAAACCCTTTGAAAAGTCCTGGCCCTTTTCTAATTTCGTGTTACCTTTTTGGGTCACTTAAAAACTTTTAAATGCATGTGCTTTATATTTTGGTCGGCCCCAGTGTTAACTTTTCCTAAGTTTCTACCCCCGGCGATTTTAAATATTTTTCTTATAGTCCCCTGCGCCTAATATTTTCCTTAAAGCCTAAGTCTCAGCATTTAATTTTTCCTATGTTTCGACTTAATACTTTCCTGGGCCCCTCTCTGACACCATCTCCATCTAACGGTTGTCGCTAAAGCGCAAGGGTTTTGTCAGAGGTATGTGAAGCTGCGCTCACCGTTGATTCATTTCTGTGATGTAGCCTTTCTTTTCGAGCGGGTCCACTGCCAGGTGTGTTGACTTGGCAGTATCTCATTGGTCCACGGGAGTATGAAGTGGAGTGTTGTTAGTGGGACCGGTCTTCTCAATGTTCAGGCGGGTTAAAGTTCATTTTAATCTTGTGGCTGTCGTTATACCATTGATATAACTTGCTCAATTTTTAATGCAGCGGTATAGCGACAGCGATTGATTCTCATATAGACGGCAAGTGGATCTATTGACACGTATGCACAAATGGCAAGATCTGGTTGGTCCATGTATTAACACAATGGCAGCTATCAGTGGGACCTGGTTCTCGGGCTTGTCAGAGGGTCCTGATCCTGTCAGTGAATCGACGAACGGCGTATGATCTCATCGAGTGTGTCAGAGGCTTAAGATCTTGCGATGGTCGTTGATTTTGTTTTGTGTCAGAGGGTTGTCAGAGATGGGAGGAGTTTCTCGATCTAACAGTGGGCGTGAAATTTAATAGAATCTCGGATTGGTATGCGAACTTCAAACGGCTGTTGATCTCCCAGGTGGAGGCTTAGTGGTTCTGATAAATGTTTTGGCAGTTTGACAAATTTATGAAGGCTTCGCTCGTTCGCGTGAAATAGCGGCAGTTCTCTAAGTGTTTTAGCGGTTCAGCAAACAAGCGTTCGCAAAATCGCTAAACTTTCTAGCGGATAGATAAAGTGTTTCGCGAACTGGCGGTAACTTTTTGTCGCTAGTTCGCTAAATGTGGGACCAAGGTTAATATTTTCCTGTGGTTGCCAGGTCGCGGAGTTAAAGGTGGGCTAAGTTTTCTTTTCGCGAATTGGAAATGCATTGTTGCAGGGTCGCTAGAGGGTAAACCCAGGGTGGCAGTTGAGTTAAGATCATAAAAGACCGCAAAAGGGAGAGATCTGACGGTTGCGACTTAAGGTTGATCTGATTTTAAATGTTGACCGCCGATTTGCTGTTAAAGCCATAAAATGACCGTTGAAGTTCAAATTCAAATTTGTCGAGGGTTTCAGGCGACAGAAGGTACCAAAATTTATGGTTTTAATGGCTGATTTCGATTGATTTGGTGGCGCTGGTTGTTGCAGACTGGTCCGAGGGTCCCTGTGGTAGGTGGCAAGATGTTTTTGTACCAGGAGAAGTATGGTTTTGTGCTCGAGATATGTTTGCAAGTGGCCGATTTGACTGGTTTTCATGGCATTTCCTTGTTGTTTTGTACTGTTCTCATGAATTTTGATGATTACGGATCCGTCTAAGATTCTTTTTCTCCGGGTTGCTTATGTTTCTTCCCCTGCAATAAATTTTGATGCAGTTTTTGGTTGGTTGAGTTGTTGAAACCCTAAACCTAGTCACCCGAAGCTTAATGCATCCTTTTTGAGGATTCCAAGGTGACTAGGGGTGTAAGAAGTAAGATGTTTTATTTTGAAAGGGTTCTAATCTTGATTAGTTCCAAGGAGTTGTAGCGGGCGGTATCATATTGTATTAGATTGAATAGAATTTCCTTGTAGTCTTTTGCAGGTTATTGAAGTGGTTTTCTCTCTTCTCTGCTTTGAACATGTACATGATTCATTATACTTAATACAATTATTTCAAGCTTTCAAGTCTCTCCTTGGTGTCAATCTTGTGAATTCTAGATTTTCTGATCTATTGCATAGGATTACCTTTGTATATGTTCTAGTCTTCAGTTCTTGATCTAGGATCAAGTGAAATATACTTTGGATAGGACATAGATTCACTTTGATTTGTCTGCAGAAGGATGTTATAAGTAGTGGATGGGCTGGAATGTTTGTATTTATGGCTATGAGTCTTAGACAATAGTTGGTTCATGTTCAATGTTTGTATTTGAGATTTGCCCAATGGATAATGGCACTGATCAGGGATTAGTATATTCAGTTGAGTTCAATGCTTGATTGGCTCTTGTTTACTTCTTTCCATCTTCATATATCAACACCTTTTCAAGTTTTAATTGTATTTGGTTGATAGTAGTAACACCCTATAGTAATGGAGAGTCAATGAATGTGAGGTTAGCATTTAGCACTTTCTTACTATTCAATCTATTGTTTGGACCCAGTCTTTGGTGTGTGAAGTATAGTTTTCACTGGGTTAGGTGCACCCGCCTTGGTTTTGCAGAGCTAGAAGTGAAGAGGGCAGTCTTGTCTCTATAGTTGGTCCAGTTAACCTAAGATCCTTATACATTTTGGAACTAACCAATCCTAAAATCAACCTGAGGGTATATTGGCAGCCTAAGAGCATAAGTGTCCATTTTGAACACCAACATGACATTTATTACATGCCTATAAATTTATTTTGTGATCTATGTGAACAAGTTGAAGGACTACGATTAGAAAGAAAAGGATAATGATTTAATCAAATAAATAAAAGTGTTTATTTAATTAATAGAGAAGAAAAATAAGGTTAGGATAATTAGATAAATAAATAACTATTTAATTATGAGAAAGATAGAAACTAATAATTAAATACATAAATAAAAGTATTTATTTTAATAATAGAACAAGAAATTATAAAATTAATGAAATAAATAAAAATATTTATTTAATCAAAAAACTAAAATAAAAGGTAGAATAGAAACCCTAAAACTGTCACACCCAATCTCAGTCTCAAACCTTCGTAGTGCTCAAGGTCAAGCTACTAACTAGAAAGTCTATTGGAGAAGCAAATTTCAAATTGAACCCAGTCAAATTCTTAAAATTCGCACCACAACCCCTTCCTCTATTTTATCTGATGGTGGATTTTTTCAGGAAGATGTGTGTGATTTCAAACCATTAGAGTTCCTCATTTGTAATGGATTCCAAGGATGGAGTTGGCTTTTAAATCCAAATCCAAAACAAGATTGAAAAGAATGAATTTCAAGTTGTTGAAGCAAAGAATGCCAATGTCACTGTATCAATTGGAATGGATGATTGGAATATCAAAATGAATGCATCAATAGGAATGGATGATCTGAGACCACCTATTGAAGTCCCCAAGCATTAAGTCTAACAATAATTCCCCATTACCTTGTTCAATGGCCCAAAATAAAAGTTGAAACTGGCCTTCAACAGACAGGGTTCAATGAGACCATGGACGCCCACTTCAAAACACTACTGGAAACTCACTACCTCCATACTCATCTTCCAGTACTGTGCATCCTCATGTTCTACATTCAACATCCATTATCCTAACACTACCCTCCAATTCATACCTAATTTCAATCCATTCAAGATACCCATGGATGTAAAACAAACATCTTTACATCTTCCACATAACACTACTCAAATTTACACTTGAAAAAATGTTCTTTTGCCTCTGCCTAATGTTTTGAAGTTATGTGGGCAACCCTCACTCAGGCTTTCCCGAGCTTCAGAAGTTAATAAGTGGCAGTTGCCGCACCAGGATGTTCAACATTGGTGGAAAAGTACTTCATATAGGTATTAGAACCCATACTACTTGTTGCCCATGAAATAAAATTTCATTGCTCTAACAGTTATTTTTCCCTTACATCGCTCAAAGTTTAGATGGTAAATTGAACTTTGAACTTTGAACTTGAACCTGTCGTGGTTCAAGGTTCAAAGTTCAATATGTTTTATTTCCCGTGATGCATTGTTTACATATTAAGTCATGCATGTCATGTCCGCTTGTAAAAAGGTGCAAAAGTCAAGTTTGGTTTTGAACTTTGAACCGCATTTTCTCAATTCAAAGTTCACGATAGAATGTGCACTTCTACGATTTCTCATGAAGAGTCTTCTATTTCCGTCAATAAAGTTACTGGGTCCCACTTAGTTGTCTTATGTGCATAAACAATGAAAACATTTCGAATCATGTACTTTGAACCCTTCTTTCAAAGTTCGATTTTTGAAATGTAATAATTTCCGGATATGAGACACGAGCCAAATCTTTACGGTTGACAGAGAAATGATTGATGTGACTAAAAAAAGGTGCCACTTCAACTCAAAGACGTAATGGGAAAGCGTGTTTTACAAACTATTCTCATTTATTGCGGCGCGAAAAGCGAATTAATGGCAGTTATTGTGAGGTTATGGGGATTTGAAATAAGTATGTGCTACTCTTTCCATTTTTTGCTTTGCATTTTCTTCTCTGTTGTTTTCTGGAGGCGTTCTGGAGCTGCGAAGGTAACAGTCTCAAAAGGCGGAAGAACGGTGAGTTCCAGTAACCTAGGCTCTATAATTCGTTTGAAGCTTCTGCATTTTAAGGCATCCTTAGAATTTTGCAAGGTTATTTTTCACTATGTCATCTTCAAAGGGGAAATTCTTAAAAGAAAATAAGTTCTCTCCGATAGGTTGTTTACCTAAAATGAAAGATACAGCTATCTTAGATGATGATATAGGAGAAATAGTTTCAAGATTAAGGAAAACAGTCAATGAGGCTATGTTTGTAAGAATTGTAGAAAGTGGTTTGTTGGAGGCCGTGGGTTTTCCTGATGTTATTCCGTGCCCAGAACTGGTAACAGAGTTCCAAAACCATTATTGCAAGGAGGAGAGGTGTATTAAAACCGAAAGTGGCGAAGTTTTAGTAAATGTTGATAGAACAGTGGTGATGGCTGCTCTTAGGATTCCTCCTATTGAAACCTATGGCGACTGGAGTATCAGCAAATCGGTAGAAGATGTTGAGAAGAACAAAAAGGAGTTTAGGAATAACATAGCCAGAGATTGGCTAATAAACGCAGAAAAGGGGGGTTCCTGTTTACCTAGACCACTGAGGAAAGATCATCTGTTCAGAGAGGTTAGGGATATAATGATAATGTTGAATAGGGTTAAGGGCAATCCAATAGACACCGTTTGGGAAGAATGGATGTACATATTTGTTCAAGCCATCCTCGATGCTGGAAACGCGGTAGACTGGGTAGAAATTATAGCCGAACAGTTGCATGAGGCTTTATCTCAACCGGCCTTAGTTTCTAGTTTTTATATGACATCCTATCTTTTCTATATTCTTGCTATTTGTAGAATTTGGGATGGTCTACCCCACAAGGAATGGAGCAGTAGCATGCCTATTTATGAGTATCATTCCCTTTTGCAGGAAGGAAAACACCCAATGGGTTACAAGAAAATGCATGACACATTTGCCTTCAAACTGGTTTTTGAATTGAAAGGGAAACCCTATTGCAGACTATTTGATGAAGCTATGGAGTTTGTAAAAATCTTTGGAAGCTTTTATATCTAGTTTCCTACTTTCACTTACTTAAGGGTAGGCGGTTTCAGCGATGCTCCATTAAAGCTACCCAGGCTTTGCCCTAATAAATGTGTCCTTGAAGTTGGGAGACAGTTATTAATGGTGGAAAAGAAATTCTGAGTTAAGAAGGGTATTGGTGCTTTCTTTTCGTTGGAGCTTGGACACTATAGGTTCAGATTGTTACACGACTTTGCCTTTTTGATGAATGAGTTGAAAGAAATGAACCTCCAGCCTTATCAGGCTAGAAATTATTTTGATGGTAAGGGTTTTGTCGAAAAACATTTCAAAGTTGATGCCAGGTTTCTTCACCAGCCAGCACTAGAAGATTATTGGGAGGACTACCCAGACGAAATTGAAGTCACCAAAAGACTGGGCTCTAGATTCTCATTTGGGCAAATTCTTTCCTTGAAGTTACCTTTTAATGTTAAAAGTTTTCTAAATGAAGATGTTGTTGCATTTGAGGCAGAGGATGACAACCCAAAAGCAGAAGTGGAGGTCAGGAAAATTGATTGGCTAATAGAGGAAGAGGATGATGTAAAATCCTTCACCAAAGGGGTTTTCAAGAAGACAGAACAGTGGCTCAAGGCCCTTAAGAAAAAGATTCCAGTGACTCCCATATTGGCAACCAGGAAGAGTCCAAGGACTCCTAGAATTGAATCCCCTCCTGTATTAACTAATAAATCTGATCCATTGCTTTCTGCAGGTGTACATATTTCTCTAGGAATTAAAGAAGACCCTAAACCAATTCCGGATGATGCTGTGAAATTTCAAAGGCAGAAAAGTAAAAGAATTGAGTAGTCTGAGCCTCCTTTCTATATTATGTTAGATTCTGACACTGAGGAGCCCAAGTAGTTTAAGAGATTGAAAAGAGGCAAGTCTGTTCCTATGGATTCAACATCAATTGCAGGCATTGATGGTTCAGGACAGAAAGAACCAGTCACCCCAAGTAACCCCAATTCCACAGTTTCAACACAAAACATGACCCCTGTTTCTCCAAATTGGTTAGATTTAACTGTGAGCAAGACGAGGAATGTTGTGACTTCCTCAGTCCCTGTTGGTGACCTAGTTAGCAAATATCTCAGGAAATCTCCCAAGGCCAAGAAACCAAAGATAGAATCCATGGTAGATGTGGATCCAGTTTCAGGACATTGGGTAGCAGAGATTTTTAAACCCAATTCTGATAAGGCCAGTGCTGAAGTCACTGAGAAAGATTTTACCATAGACAAAGTGGATCTAGGAGTGTCCTCCAGGGCTGCTGATTTAAAAATCTTGAACTCTGCAAATAAGAAAATCAACCACAGGGTACTAAAGGATGCGGAAGATAAGGTTAAGCTTAAGCAAGCCTTATGTGAAATGGCAAAATACATCCAACAGCTGCAAAACCCTGTTCTCCAACCTCTGGCAATTGTACCTTCAAATATAGATGTTAAGTCTCCAGATAATCAAAAAATTCTTGATCAAGTACACAAGGAGAGGTCTCTTTCCAAGGCGTTTTATGATTGGACGGACGAGGTTGTAAAAATGGTTGGACAGTTTGCCCAAACCTGTGAAGACTTAACAAAAAGATCATCTGAAGTAACAGCTGCCACGGAAGCTAAGGTCAAGCTTTGGGAAGCTAGAAAGGACAGCCTTGACATAACTATAGCAAATATGGAAGAGGCCTTTGAATATGGCATGAAAAAATTCTTGGCTGAGAAAACAATCCTCGGTGCTGATAGCAACCACCTGTTCGTGGCCAAAGTTAACAAAGAATGGCAAAGTTCTCTGACAGAACAGGGCATTGAAGAATCAGAACAAATCCTCAAAGCAGTTGCATGTGTAGAAGAAGCTCTTGATACTCACATCAACTATATATATAAACTATCCAAAGGCAAGGAGAAGCAGACATAGACACAGCTGAGATGAATGAATCTTTCATTCAAAAAGCAAAGGCAATAAAAGATGCCAAGGATATGATGCCCAAGGATTGCTCTATTGTTGCCAGAGTGCAATCATTAGTCTTGATCGGTGAGGAACAAGCAAAGATATTCAGTTCAAAGCTAGAACAGATGCAGAACTGCAAAGAGATCTGGGAACAAAGGTTGGACCTCCTACCTAAACCAAACAAGGAGCTGCTGGAGAAATTCGCGGCGAGTTTCAAGGAGTGGTCCGAGGAGCGCAAAGCGAAGGAAGCCAACATTGGTGCTGGAACCGAGAAAAACTAATCCATTTTGATTAGTTTTAAAGTAGTTTTAAGTGGTTCTGGGTAGTTGCTCCTTTTTCAGATTAGGATTTAGTTAAGAAACTGATTATGCTTGCGTGGCTATAAAAAAAAAATTTGAAGGACATTTAAGGGGTCGGTTCTCTGGATTCAAAAACTTACATTTTATGATTTTATTGCAAATACTTTGATAATTTAAGTAGATATCTTAAATTTGGGACTTATGATATAATATCAGTCGGTTTATATAGCAATCAGCAATATTTTTACCAGATCAGCATATCTTGTAGATGTGTATGTGTTAATTTCAGTTGGAATTAATTGCATATTGCTGCCAGTTGTGTATGAGTTCCAGTCTATTTATCTGACAGCTTTCAATTCTATTTTAGTATATTTATATTGGATCAAACTATCCGAAGATTTTCTTTACATCTTGGTCAGTTGGCTTGGAATGTGTGTTTTCTTTTCAGATCTTAAATCTATCAACATTCATTTTTATATAAGTCTTGAAAAAGCCTTTATACTTTCAGGTTAAAAGTGTGTAAATGTTTTCAGTTTGGAATCATTCTTTCTGAATAAATGGATTGTCAAGTTTGATCATTTTAGAAAGTAGCTGCTCCTTTAAGCACAGAGAGTTTAGTCGTGGGTGACTAACTCAACTGTTAGATACATTTTTCTTCATCTTGGGCTAGAGTATTTGGAATCTTTATTATTTAAATTGGAGAAAAATCTTTATACTAACACTACTCACGGTAATAATAGAGTGGTCTCTACTAATTATTAAATAACTAGGAGGTTAGAATTGTCGATATTTAGGCAACATTGAAATTGCATTGACAATATTGGCATCGCTCAATCGGTACATTTCCCATAAGGAGAAGCCACTTGAGCAGCACTTGGTGTCTTTATATCACTGCAACAGAATCGAGCAAATTCATATGTTTCTCCTTTCCAACTAGTGCAGAAGAACAGCGCATGTAAAAAAAATTCTGAATTCTCTCCTATCTCACAATTTGGGACTTCCACTGTTACTAAAGTTGTTCTATAGGCTTTGAAAGATGTAAACATGATTCACGTTATCAATTTTGATATGGGCATCTAAGGATAATGGGCATCTTTTTTATAAACCGCATTAAGGCCAAGAGGACCTCCAGACACGAATCGATGGATAATCTGTGCAACTTTGCAAATAAAATGAAATTAACATTCACTTTCCAGATAGTTGAAGTTACCCAGAATAAATATCTGACTCTTTCAATGTTCACATTTGAGAGAATGTGTATCCGACTTTTGGATACAAGGATTACTTTCAAAAGACTCTAACTTCCCTTTTGAATTTAATTAAATAGCTATACCGTGGTGTTTGCCGACGAATGAGCACATTGCAGCTTAATTTGCTCAAAAAAAAATTTAAGGCTTATCATTGTTGTGCACTTGTATTTGAATCCCTTGAGGTTGAAAACATGAATATGAGGAGCATTGAAATGATAGAAGAAATTGTTATGATTATAGAGACTAAATTTTGAAGGCGATTAAGCTCCAGATAGAATGCATTGTTGATTAAATTTCAAAAAATAGAAAACAGCACAGATTTTCGTGAAATTTTCAGCATCTGTTCTTCATGGTCTGCACATTTTGTAGTCGAAAACTACAAATAATTTGCAAAAAAAATCAGTGTTTTTGTAAATCTGAAAAAAAAGTTTTTAACTTTTGGTTTGCCTCCCTAAATTTGCATATACCCCTTTTCATGCAACCCCTCACATTTTGACAGCAACATCATTTTATAGTAAAAAAATCATGACATCTTACTTAATCTATTTTATACTGACTAAATTATTTTATTGGTTAATTCATTACAATAAAATATTTTCTCAAAAATATTAAAAAATTCAAATAAATCAAGATTACTTCATTATCCATAAATGATTTAATAAAAATCATGATAAATCAAATCAATTAACAAATCAATCAATTCAAACTGATAAGGATTTGCCAAGTAGCATCAAATTGTACTCCAAGGTCCATGTTTGGAAGCAGAAAATCACTTATGAGTCCTCTTCACTGGTACAAATGGTGAAGAGGCATAAAGGTATGGCTTTGGGTTCGCATAAGCATTCCATTGAGGACAAGGTGTGAGTTGGTTTGTGCCCTCAATCTTCATACTGCGAAAAGGAACCAGGTTCTGTATAGGGAATTCACTCCAACATGGGTTGCTCTATTGATGTGATTGATAGCAATTTGGTTGTCACAAAGCCCTCTGGTAGTCTTGGTTTCAAACCCCCTTCATGGCCTTCTTGTTTAAGGTTCTGGGGTTAGTCTTTGTTGTTCATTTTGGCTTCTTCCTATCCTGATAGTTTATTTTACAGTTTCGTGACCCTTTCAAAATTCCTAAATAATAAAAAACAAATCAATCAGTTAACTCATTAATTTAAAAAATTATATAATTCTATTAAATAAATGAGTTAACTAATAATAGCTACCACCTCTCCACAGACTCATGATCCAAGTCCAAATCATTTCATCATCCTAATTTTGAGCAAGTATATAATATAAAACTAAACAGCAAACATTTTTTTATTTACAAAACACTTCCATTTGTCAATAGGTGATGTATTTTAGTTTCAATTCATTATTTTTTTTCTGAAATTCATCTTTTTGTTCTATTGAAGGTGAGCATTAATTCAACTGGTGATTTTCATTTTTCTATTTAAAACTTGTGTTTAAATTATGTGCTTACAATGGCACCAAGGACACATGATATCATAGAATCAATTTATGGCTGCAAGTTTCTCCCCATTTATGATAAACTTCACACAAAAACAGGCAGAATCCCTAATTATGAAAAGGACTACATTTTGGTCATTGCTTTGAAGCGATGAAGATACGCAAGAGCGAATTCTCCTCCCTATTCGACAATTGCAAGCCCTTGTGCATCTTTCTTCTTAAAGATGTAATGTTATTTCATCATGTATTAACCATTTAAGTTTTCAATGAATTTAAGTGAGGATCTTGAAAGCGCCAGACACTCTGATTTGGAGGCATATATATAATTCAGACAACTGTTTTGTAACAACCTAATATCCGTACAGTCTTTTGTCTTCATAACATCCATTAATATCTACACCTCTGATATATATGGCTATGAAGGAATTATTTATTTGTAAAATTGTTTTAAAGAGGTAAGCCCCTCTGTTTGCATATGTTTCTCAGCTTTGGTACTCGGGCAATTATAATTAGACATCAGGACTAGTGTCATGCCTAAGGGCCCGTTTGGACCACGGCATACCAAATGCCAAATATAGTCAATTCTGGAATATGCTGCAATTCTGGAAGATACATATTCTGAAAATGATTTCCCGAATATGCCCTGAGCCGTTTGGCTGCTTTTCCGGGCTTTATTTTTCAAAGAAAACCCTAGCTCCAAAATAATGGCAAATAGCGGCTCTCTGGTTTAGTGGCGAAACTGGTTTCCGAAATTATAAGGCGGCTCTCTGATTTAGCGACAAAACTGGTTAAATTTCTTCAATGGTTAAGTTTCGGCATTGAAGAAATTACTATACCTTTTTCTTGGGACGGCGAATTGAATAGGACTGTGAAATTGATCTCTCTACAACGAGTGTTTTCTTTGGGCGTTCATGAATGTCATCTTCTTCAGCGATATCTCTCTGCAACAAGTGTTTTCTTTGGGCGTTTCTATAATTCCCGTGCCATCATCCCCGTGCTTCCTCAGATCTATTGACTATATCTACTACCGGATGAAACAGATCGGAGATTTGTATTGCCTTCAACCTGCCGACACTGCGATTGAAAATGAAATTTCGGACGCCAAAACATTATTAATGGCAAATAGCGGACCCAACGGCACAAAAAATTGGCATATGAAACCGGAATGCGAGCCCGATATTCCAATTCCACCTTTTCAAGTAGAAGACGATATGCCGGTAAAATTGGAATATCGAAATTCCAATTCCATCCTTCGTTGTCAACCACAAACAATGGATACCATCTTCGGCATACGGAATTCCGGTATATCGGCCGATATGCCGTGGTCCAAACAGGCCCTAAGTGAATCTTACAAGATGGCCAATGTCCCAACATCGTTTTGCCATCTTTCTATAGAAAAACAACTAGAAGCCATTGTCTTAGTTGTACCAAATTATGTACAAGACTCCTTGAGATTTACTAAAGCCATATTACAGAACTTAATTGCCAGTCATTTGTAAAAAGTATAGAAGAAGCGTGACTCATTTACGAGCAAAATGTACATTTAGTTATTAACTGAGATTTGAAATGCTATCAAAAGTCAATCATATGCCTCACTAAAAACAGTACACCATAAAGGCACTCTAGGGCTCAGATTGCAATGTATAGTGAAAATAGTAAACATGATAATGGTATTAATCAAGATTTGAAATACTGTCAAAAGTCAGTCATATGCCTCACTACCAAAATAGTACACCATAAAGGCACTATTGGGTTCAAATTGCCATGTATGGTAAAAATAGTAAATGTGATATGTTAGCAAATTTAAGTTGTCATTAGTGAAATTATATGCAAACACCATTCCCACCAGTAGTTCACTCACATGACTTTAAAGGCACCGGTACACTATAATAGAGTGTATGCACCGGTAGACTAAACTAAGGAGATGCACCAGTAGACCAAACAAAGTACATTGTACCGGTCTTATATTACATACAGGGATGGACTGGATATAAGATTAATACCGGTCAAACTACATAAAGATCCGCACCGGATTATGCGGAGTAGTTTGAGTTAAAACTAGAATATGCGGAGCATCCACAGTTTAGAACTGAAGTTAGCTTTTTAACTGGAGTTAGTTTTATTTTTACGCGAATGTTTCAAAGTAAACTCAAGATCAGAACGCAAAGCTTTTTGTTTTGTTGCATGATTTAAGATCGAGTTTACAGAAATGCGGAGTAGTTTGAATTAAAACCAGAATATGTGGAGCATCCACAGTTTAGAACTGAAGTTAGATTTTTAACAAGAGTTAGTTTTATTTCTACGCGGATGTTTCAAGGTAAACTCAAGATCAGAACACAAAGCTTTTTGTTTTGTTACATGATTTAAGATCGAGTTTACACCCTAGCGGTTCTATGAGTTAAGGGTTTCATTGAGATGAACTTTTGTATAAATACAGGTCATGGGACGCAAGAAACAGAGTTGTTGATAGTTGTTGAATATACAGAGCAGAAGAGAGATACCTTCTGAGAGAAGTGCTACAGTCACAAAGGTGAAAGGCAGAAAGATCAACAGCGAGGCAAAACAGAGAAAGATCAGCAGGTATGATCTAATCGGACAAAAAGTGTCAAATTAAGATGATTGCTTTTATAAGATGCGAAAGCATACTGAAATCCCTCAATCAGGGTGAACCCTAATTGGTTCTTTGTAAAAATCCTTTAACCGGGTAACATCTTTGCTGATGTTGAAAGGCCTTTAACCAAGCAACTTCTAACAGAGTTAAGATCTTATTGATCTTCTATCAAATCCCTTATCCGGGTAGCACCTTCACAAGTGCTTTGTAAGCTCCTAACAGGGCATCTTTATTTCTACAAAAGTGAAGTTGTGAGCTCTATCTCACCATGGTTTTTTTGTCTAACCGAGAGTTTCCACGTATACATGATGTGTTGATCTGTGTATTTTTATTTATGCTTGTGGATGATTGTTTACATTCTGCTTGTCTTGCAAGAATCTTTATACAAGTTTTAAATTGCAATAGAAATAGTGTTTACTGATTCAACCCCCTCTTAGTAACCGGTTAGGAATAACATGATAATGGAGAAAATATACGAACTTGTCAAAATCTTTTATGAAAGATAAGCTTGTCAAAATTGTTTGCAAAACGTATCACATGCATACCAAACAGTGGAACGTACTGATGAAAAACAGAAATATACAGAAAAACATATCAATCAGTGAAATATATACCAGTGACACATATATGTACAACAAAATTTGAAAAAATTAAATAAACAATCAATTTGTAGATTAGAAACTAGTTACAGAAGAGGAACTCCTAAAACATTGGAATTTAACAGCATTCCAACTGCTGTTAATTGGCCAATAGGCTATATGTTGTGTGGGGTATTGACCAGAAACCTGTCTCACACCTCAAAACCCATCTTTTGTCTTGTAAACTGCACCAGAAAACCAGTCAAAAAAATAGAATGCAATGAAGAAATTATAATATCTTAGTATTAAATGCAGATCAAATAAAATCTGATTTTTTTATCAAATCAGATCTCCAGTAAAAGTATTGGCAACTGTTATGAAAACTTTTCCTGCCCGAAGCACAGTATGATATCCTCCTATGGACACCATAGAGAAATGGAGGACATGTTTTCAATTCTTCCCACTTTCAATTGCATGAAAGATTAACAGTGTGGCAGCAGTTTGCACTTCTTCAGCATTTGCAATGGCCACATAGGATCTCAGGTGTGTGTCATAGTTTTGTTGGTGTATATATTTTCCTTTCCTTCATATCGGTTTGACAAGCAAATATTTGGCATCATATAGTTATGTCGATGATTTTTTGTTCTCAGGCAGCTTTTTTCATTTTTGTGCAAAGAACGTCTGCACACAGTTCTTGTGCATGAGACGAAGCCCTACCAGTACAATTTGTAGGCCAAAAATAGCCAATGCCTCACTTAAAGTTTTGGCTTGCAAGTACTTTCAAGATATTGAAGTTTAATTTTTAACCACCTCAAGTGGCTTGTAAATCTGCAATTTTAGGTCTGAAAAATCTTAAATCTGTGATTTTTGGTTCAAATCTGGCTAAGTATTCAATACTCTCATTAGATTTTTCTATTCTTCCGCTGGTTTCTTCTGCAATTATATAGCACAAGCTTACAGGATAGAATCCTATAAACCGTGAAATTTTGAATGCCAACAAAAGGCCTAAAGGGTTTTAAGGGGATTGAAAACAGGTAGAATAGCTCAAAAGGCCGCCCAAATTCTGCTGAATTCAGAGTCTGAAGACGACAAGATTCGAAAGCTTGCTGAGGAAAACTTAAAACAGCAGCTGTAGGGAGATTGGTTTTGGTTTGTCCCATTTAAGGGATTGATAAAGGGTAGAATAGCTCAAAAGGCCGCCCAAATTCTGCTGAATTCAGAGTCTGAAGACGACAAGATTCGAAAGCTTGCTGAGGAAAACTTAAAACAGCAGCTGTAGGGCAATTGGTTTTGGTTTGTCCCATTTTTTTACAAAATCTTCTTTGGTAGGGTTCCTTAATATTTTCCCTCCAAACATTGTCCATTTCATTAGAGGCGCAGAGGGTCATTGTGACAATGGATCAAAAGATTGTTGTTGTTATGTCACAGGCAGCCACCACTACTTTGATTTTCTGCTTGGCACCTTGCCTCTAACAGAATCGTAAGCATCCTCAACATTTCCTTTTGACTTTTTAGTTTTTTGGCCTCTAAAACTATACCTTCAGCGGAATCATACATATCATCCACCTTATCCTTCATGGCCTGGGAGCATCTAGACTTGTCCAGGCTATGGCCAACTCTACATTATCTCTATAATTCTCTAGAGCTTTGTCTTTAAAGTTCTAATTTTCTCCCTTCTCTCTGTCGCCACAATTCTCAATCTTAGGCTACCATATTTCAGACCTTTCAAAACTTAGGAATTTTAGTTTAATTATTGTTTTTTGCTTGATTGGGTAGGTTTCAAGGTTGCAATTATAGAGTACTTGTTTTCTCTTTCCTATCAAGATTCACAAAAAAAAAATAAGATCTAATGTCAATGCAAGGAATTTATCTATTTCAAATGCTTGCCTTATCAAATTTGCGAAGAGCTCAAAGGAAATACTGAGAGGGTGAATCAGTATTTCAAAACTTTTAAATGCATAATCCACACAAACATAAAGAGAGCAACCATAAAAAACACTAACACAAAATTTATCGTGGAAAACTCTTTTGGGTAAAAAACAACGGCATATAAAACTTTCATTAACAAAGGGCACCAACCCATATTACAAAATGTGACCCCCAACCCACAAAGAGCTCAAACTCTCGGAAAGCACCAACCCTCTATGAAGCACCAACTCTGAACAGCTGAAGCACCAACTCCAGTCGGCTGAGGCAACAACCCCGGTTTGAGAGCACCAACTCCCAGAATGCATCAACCCTTCTTAAAGCACCAACTTTGAACAAATGAGGCACCAACCTAGTTCGAGCACCACTTCAAAAAACACACAGAAATCTTAAGTTCTCTTAAAATTATCATCACCTTAATTACCAGCTCAAGCAATATATATAATAACACAGCTCCTTCAATTCTCTGCAACATAAAATAAAATAAAACATATCTCACACAAATCCCCCTTTTCCAAACCCGGTCCGCAATGATCTTCTTATCTCTGTTAACCTCACACACAGCTAGCTGATATGCTCGACCCTTTTATTCCTCACACAAAACATGCAGAAAGTCCATTCCTCTTCATGCCATTTTTAAAATGTTGCCCAGCTATCTGCAGAATTATTACTTCACCCACTTACAGCCTCGACTATGTCATTACACACAATGAATACCACCCAGTCACAGCTTCATAATCTCCAGGCACTTGTATCCACAGAAAACATCAAATCCTCACTCCCGTACCTGTATCTTCAGAAGATAAAAACATGATTCTATATATTTTTTATCAAAATAATACTCAGCTCTATTTTTTGTGTCTACATTAAAGAAATGGCTTGAACTTCAATCATTAAAACGCATGCTTCAAATCTGTTCTGTTGAAAAAAAATAGACCAGTATTCAAACGATCACACAAAGTTCAAACAATGAATAACGCTGCTCCTTTTTAACGTCTCTCAGCAGAGTGCTTATAGATATTCATCACACCATTCTCTTTCAAACAAAAGCAACGCACAGCAATATTTGAAGTCCCTTTTCCCTTTTCAATCAGGTTGAATAATGGATAACACCCACACAACGCTGCTGCTTTTCAAAGATACACAACCCAGCTGGTAAACGGACAACTCTGTATTAAAGACGACTGAAGGAAAACACACATTGCAGCCTTCTTCCAAACGCACAGCGCAGTCCTCTAAATAGCATAACACATGATTCTTCATTTCAAAAACGCCCAGCACACAAATTAGAGTCCATTTGCCAATCATAGCTTCATAAAATGCATTAACGCTGTATTCATATATGTTCACCATGTGTCTTTTATGCCGTCTCTTCTAAAAGGGATATCAAATGACACCAAACACATGCCCAGCCATTTTGTTACCAGTATGCACCTTAATAATATACACAACTGCTGTATTTTTTAAATATATGGCCCAGCTGAGAAGGTAACGTCAAATAGTAAATATTCTATAAAACATAAATTTGCCTTTACAAATTAATATAGTCGATCACTTGTTCAACTCTCCAATATAAAATTAAATTGATTATCTTCAAATCGTTGTTCCTCTATTATTATGTCTTTCACTTGATAAGTTGGCCAATTTGTTTGCTGTTGGATATTTAAATGATGGCATTTCAAACAGGCTGGCCTAGCAACTGACAAGCAGACAAGCATCTCAAGCTCATCAAACACATTAAGCAGCTCAATCCAATTCTCTAATATTTATAGAATTTTGATCATCAACCTTTGACATCAATGACAATGTATGCATCAATTTGAAGCCTACGGCCAACATTGGGTAGGCATTATGTTTAAAGCAAGTCAAACTAGTGAATGACCCTCATGGAGGTAGATAATATAAAATCTGCTACAAGAGCATCTCCTAGTGCTATTTTGCATTGCAAATATAGAAAGAGTCTTATACAATCTTATTTGCCAATGCAAAGATTTTTTGGGTAGTAAGAATGTAATCTATAGCAAGTGCAAGAGGACCCAATCTTGATTATGACTTGAGGACCATATCTCTTCTTTCTTTTGTGAACCTTTACCTAGTGAAGCATCGCAATCCTCTATAGTGCCATCAATTTGCATAAGTAGATTGGGGCTTTAATTATCGCTCCAACGAACAAAAATATCACTAGAGGGAATGATTGAAAGAAAAGAAAAAATTATACTTACAGAGGCATAGAATTGTAGATGGAACCGTCAAGACAAGCATGAAGCTCCAACTTGGGAACCCCACACTACCGCTTTGCCATTCTTACTCAATTAACTCTATGTCCTACCCTAAGCTGTTTGCTCACTGTTTACCTACTCGTTCAATGGGCCCTACTCAGTCAGATTTTCTTTTTCAATTTAAGACATTTTCCTGCTAAGAATACACAATAATAAGTGAGAAAAGAAATCCACCTAATTCCCAATTGTAAGTTTGGCATCAAGTCAAAAATTTTGTGCCCTTTGAAATATCTTCAACAAAACTCCAAACTCTAGTCTTCCTTCATCAGAAGAAAAAACTAAATATCACAAAATTAATTAGGCCCTACAACCACCAAATATACATATATAAGAATTTAAAAACCACCCGATCGGGAATCGATAAAATAACTCTATAGAGTCATTTAAGAACAGAGTTGATCATAACTATTTCAATGTTGCAGTGACCTGAAGAAAAAAATGTTCAACACCCAACAAATAGAAACAAAAACAAAAAGTATTAATGTGGGAAGCACTTGGCAATATTCTCTTGCCAAGTTTTTTGGAAAACAAATTCTCAATAAAATTGGGGACGAAGCAAAAGAGCTGAGGAAGCTGCTGCTTGCTTTCTTAATCCAGGAGCTCTGGAAATGTTCCTGGGCAAAGGGAATTTCATTATTACCAACCACGTTGAGCCTCCTTGGGTTGGCGAAAGAAAAATCAAGACATTTTCTCTCTCGAAGCATTGCTTGATTGATATGATGATTCAAATCAGATTGCTAAGATTAGCTCTGTCAAAGATAGTGGGCAATCAATTGCCCTATCAATCCTCTGGAAAATGAAACGTGGGGTAGCTCTCAATAAATGTGCAGCCCACTGGCAAGTAAAATTTAGAATACATGCAGTTGACAAACTATGCAAAAATTAAAAGCGAACATGTACCCTTCTCTTTCCACATAAAGTATGGACTCAAGAGATAAGGCTTCTAAAACTTCTTTAAAAAATTTGATCTCCCAGATTTGAAGAGTAGGTTTATCACATTTCTTTTAAACATCTTGGGCACATAGTACTTAAGAATGGTTATTTTTTTGCTTAACATATAACTACTAATTATACTGGACATATAGGGGCTGGGCCCTTTAGTCTCATATATTCTATTTCAGTTATAGAATAATACTGATAAATACCTTTTAACATTAAGAGTTGTTAAGATAGATATGTATTAGTGTGAGACATTTTCATAATTATGCATATCACTTCAACTTCCAATATGAAGCCAAGATGTGGATGAGCTTTGAAATTGGATTTTGTATCTTTAAATCAAGATTTAAGATTTCACCATGTGGCCAGTTGTTTTATACCACAAATTGCATGACCTTTTCCTTGCAAATGGCATTTAAAGAGTTACAGTTAAGCCAACAGTCATCACGGACTTCCATACTCTGTAGTACACAACTATGTGTTTGATGGGGTTCCTTATGGGAGAAGAAAGACATGGTAATCACATTGCCTCTGTAGAGGAATCATTGTCATGTGGAATGTACCATCAACAACTAGGGTAACAAATAACTAGCCCTCTAAACTGCTTTTGCTAAGGTAAAAAAAATTGTGTTTCATGGTCAAAAGATTTATATAAACAATATTGTATGAAGTTTAAGATTTTATTTCAAAATTGTATATACAAAAAATACTATTTTATATGTAAAATTTTGTACATTAAATTAATGCATCTTCTACGAATAGATCAAATTTTACTCTATAAAATGTTAACTTCTTTATTATGTTCTATCAGAATAACCCTTGCACCTCCTTCGAGTACAAGTGCTAGTAATAATGTCATAAAAGTTGGAATAATCATGATTGTAGTTGTAGTGCTACCAAATAATATGTTTATGTTTGTATGGAAAGGAAAGATCTCTCTAAATTATACAAGCATTTGCTGAAAATACACTTAAAACTGTTCCCACCTTTGCCATAGATTTTCTTCCAGGATAAGATCACTTCTCACAAATATTTTCTTTCAATCTAAGGTGGCATTCATCTAGCCCATGACCTTCAACTTGCCACAATTTTTTAGACGCTACAAGCTTCTTAAACAGATTGGGCTAACGACTTGCGAGATCATAATGAAAGTAAACTCAAAAGCCACAAATTGCAACTCAAGAGTAGTGTTTGCACAAAACAAGAAACACACATATTATGAACCTTACAACATTAGGATAGGCATCCAGAATTGAATTGAATTGAAATGAAATTAGTTTGTCTACAGCAACAAACCAATAGTAAAAGTTGAATTGGAACCGAAGTAAAGGTCATAATAATTATAAAGAAAGATTGATTTCTACTTTTTAAGAGATCAGACCTATTCAATTTGATGATGTGGTTTGTATTTGACAGAAGTATCTACCCAAAGGATCAAACATGTACTGAAGCATGTCTATAGCAACAAACCAGTAGTAAAAGATGAATTGGAATTGAAGTAGTGGTCATAATAATTATAAATAAAGATTGCTTTCTACTTTTTTGCCTTCAAACTGGACTAGTTACAAAACTGTTCAGCCTCCTCTGTTTGCACTTTTTCACGCTTGCATATAGCCTCTGCCAGGTAATTCAATGAATATACAAAATATTCACCTGGATATGTAGGACAAAATTTCCACTTGCCAATTAAAAATAAGTTTCAAGTGTAGGTCATAAGACACTCTGCAACCTTTGTTGTAATAACAATGGTAAAAAACTGCCTAGCTTGATCCTTCTGCTACATTCCTCTCATTTTCACAGAAATTCATTTTTCTCATGCGCAGGTTTAGCTTCTCATCAATTGCAAGTTCAATATCCATTGTCTCTATCGTAGTCAATAATGAAGATACGGTGCAGTAAAATATCAATATGAGTTATAGGAATATCATTAACAAAAGAAAACAAGTTAAAATAAGATTAAATTCAAAGTATTACCTTTCTGCATCAACTAATGCAAAATCGATATCGTATCAACATACCCACCTATCACATGAAATTAAACTTGATTACCAACAACCTCCAGGAAGGAAAATGAAAACTTTTATCAATTGAGCTGATGTTTTTCAATTTCAAAATCAACTAATTCAATTTACAATGAAAAAAATGCGCTACTAAAAAGTTAAAACTTAAAAGTAAAAGCATCTTGTCTATATTTTAGTAACCGGCCAATCTAAGCATTCATAAGAAAAACTTCTGAGTTGTCTATTTTAACTTTTGTTGGGGCAAATTTGTCACAGCAAGCTGCTTCGCACTCCTATTCATTTCAATTTTTGCTATAGAAAAGATCTATTTTATATTAACATTGGCAAAAGCCAATCACAGTGCAACAAAAACTGATGTAATGAATTAGAGTTTCGTAACAGGAGATAATTTTCAGAGTAGAAAACGCTGTAAAAACAAGGAAAATTAAGATGAACTGGTGGCATACTTGAATTAGAGTAGTTGGTGGGAAGTTTGGCATTTGACCTCAGAAGCTCCACAATACTTGCTAAAGAAGAAGCTCCTGAAGCCACTTCAACCATATTCTTAACTGTCCCCTCCAGTGACTTGAACTCATCATGAAATTCAGTGCCCAGCAACAAAGTCGAGAAGCTGTCATCCAAAATAACCCTAAACCACTGCATAACTGAAACCAAGGAAGGCACCCACCTGGAAACATTAACTACCGGAAAATCCAAAGGTCCTGTAAAGTGGCAAGATGAGTAAACTGCCAACCATTTTGATAGGTACCTGACCAGCTTTAAAACCTCCCTGCTGTCAATCCGCCCAATAACCCATCCCAATACATTCTCATCAACTGATGCTGACACCACAAAATGTAAACAGAAATCAGTGGTTGAAAACCTGTCAAAAGCAGTGGCTACTAGCAGAGCAGTCTGCTGAAATGCAAAATCGTGTTTTTTGTGTTCCTCCATCTCCATTGCCTTCAAAGCTTGCTGCTTCAGTTTCCTCCGAAAGGAGCTCATGGTGTTATCATATTTTGAAGGACAGAGAAAATAGGTTAGAATAAGCAGCAAATCTGATGGTTGAATATCAGTCACGCTTTCCAGCATGAGACACAGTATGTCACTCCGTTTCGCTTCCTTCAGTTTCTCAACGAGGTGGATGTGTAGACACAAGCTGGTGGGTAAGGAAAGCCCAAAGAGGAGCTTCAAGGGCTTCCACAACCTCAGCTCTACACAAAATCTAACCATTTCCTTAACAAGTTCCCGACCCAGATAGGGCCCCACCTTCTCTAGCAAATTAAGGGTATTCTCTGACTTATTACTTTTCCCTTCGACCTGCTCTTGCACCATGTTAAGAAAGGGGTTTATGAGAGCAAAGAACGTTTGTGGGGTTAAATTGGCCGGGTTGGTAGCGTGAAGATTTCGCAACATCTCTGACTCTGCATTAATTAGCTTTTCGTCTTTATCAGAGGTTTTCCAGGTAGAAAGTCTCTTCAAAGGTTTATCTGTATCTGTGACTGTGGTTGTGGCTTTTTCTTCGAAGAGGCTATGGAGGATGGCATCGCCATTCAGAGTGAGAGAACATTTTGAGATACTCTCTACCTCTTCTGCGGCTGCCCTTCTGACAACATCCAGCAAAGTAACCATCATTCAACTGTAAACGGAATTACTATGAAGTCCTGGTTGCAAACCCTTTGGAGTTTTTCTCACACCTAAACAGCTCGATTATACCGATTTCACTTTAAATCACGAATTGCTGCTTATGACACTGTTCAACTAGAAACCCTCTGCTCCTGTTTTTAGCCCAAAACGGCTTGACTGTACAATATTTCAATTCAAAACACAAATTGCTGCCAAAATCACTGTTCAATCCAGCAGTTTTCAGTACAAAATTTTACCGCCAATCCTCTGGATCAAATGAAGAACTCTCAGTTTTTCATGTGAGAGACGGAGAAGGAAAAACAAAAGTAAATGAAACCCCAAGAACCCTCAAAAAAACAGCGAACTTTAGATAGGTAATCACTGTTTTATGTCATTTCATATCTTTCCATTAGCAAATTACACCCCGGGATTCCAATAAGATCATGTCTAACATAGCATTGTTCAGCCTCTGGTTTCCCATGTGGAATACAATTTATATATCATAAGTGCATTGATAATTGTTCAGCTCAAATCCCAAAATATGGATTCACGCACAAATCAACTCCACTCAAAATAAAAGCATTGCACATAAATATAATCTTCTGTCAAAATTAGAAAAAAACAAAGAAGGCAAGCAAACCTGTGCACTCTTTGTCATTGAGGAGGCCACTTCGCTATATCTTCTGAGCGTTATGCATGCTTTAGCTTGCTCCCGGTGCTGCAATCTACCTCTCCGCAACTCAAAAATATTGGCCTGCTCTAAAACAGGAAGAAAGATGCCCAACAAGAAGTGAAGACCGCAAGAATTCTGGCTGAGCCCTGCGGTTTTAGGTTTAGATTGTACTTAATTTAATTTATCTAATTATTTAGTATTTAAGATTTTGACTGTGTTTTTAAGGAAATAATCAAAGGGTTTAGTTCAGAGGAATGAATATAATTGCAAGAACATTGGTATATTGTTTGATTACTTAATCCACCATTGATGTCATATAATAACTTAGAGACTAAGAACAAAGAACAAACATGAAATCGCCTTGAATTTAATCATAAGAGTAATTGTGGGTGGGGCTTGTTTTTCTAACCTACCTTTAAAACTTTGCCCCTAGTAAGACATTTGAATTGGGATCAAGGTGGTATTAAAGAAAACCTAGAATTGTTAAAAGAAATATTTTTAATGAGTATGTGATGATGATATACAAGATGTTCAATGTAGAATTTGCTAGTTGTAGAATGTAATGTTCTAACCTTATGTTCTAAATGTTTATGAGAGTGATGTTTGGATGCTTTGAAAGCTTGTGAGATGTCTTGATTTAGTACTTCATAATTTGTTTTTAAATTTTCTAGTTTGGATATTTTTATTTGCAATTTCGTATACATCAATTAAGTGAAAGGGAGGGATTTAATTGCATGGCATTTATGTCTAAAATACAAAATTATGATTCTAACCAAGTTGGGGAAACAATAATAAATTAAGTTGGGTCTTGAACATAAGACCTGAATTGACAAAGGATAGAGGAGATAGTGGAGTTCACACTAGAAACCATTGAATTAAGCACCAACATGACACACTTGACAAGGTTAAAATGAGTTAAGTACAAGTGAGGAATGTTGAGTTTATTATCTATTTTTATGTAGTTTATATAATAAAATAAATGAATAAATATTAGTTTTATGTTAGTAAATAAATGTCTAGTTAGTTTGTTGGGAAATATTTATGTAAGTGGGTTAATTGGTTTAATATGGGAAATGGCAAGTTATTTAAGTTGACGCACAACAACATAATAATGATATAATCAAAATCAAATGTCATTTATCATTTTGTTATTATATTTATAGTCATGGTTTAGATTGGACAAAAAATATTTGCTCTACCATTTTCACCATGGTATGCATTATTAGATCCTATGCTCTAAATATTTGTTTGTTCGTTTTATGTTGTGTCAGAGTCTAAAGACAATTGATGTGGAGGAAAGGACCACCAATGTTGTATATGGAAGAACCAAACTAATGCATACATGTGATAGTTAAAAGCATTTAATGGAGACTCTTCGATTCATTCCAATGGGATTAGTGTGCATGTGTTGTGCAATAATTCTTTAATTTGTCATAGATATTTCTATTATGCAACTAAGAATGCATATTTAGTTTGTGAAAATCATATGTATTTTGATTTTGATCTTCACAAAAAAATAGATATTATAATATATTGGTCATCAAATAGGGGTTTCCATCATCAGGGTACCAATCTCATGGAAGACTTCTTTTGTGAAGCGGTTGGATGTCGTTTCCAAATATTACATGTCAACCTATTTAAGCCAAAATATTAGAGAGCAGAGGAAGAAAGTTTAATTATTAATTTCTTGTGTCAATTTCAATTCCATAGTAGTGAAAAGCCTATAAGGCAAGAAGACAACCATTGAAGGAATTATTTGTGACTAGATGTGTGGAGGATGCCATGTGAAAAGAGGAAAAGGAACACGTTCCTAGAAAATTTGAAAGCACTAGAAATTGTGTTTCAATTATATGGTTGCTACTTCAAATTTTTTTGCTACACTGATGATTTTAAGGTTTGTGTGTGAGTTATTTGAAAGTACAATTTATTGAGGGTTGGAGATATATTGTATTAGTTTGAACGGATCATTTATTTTATGAACATGGTTTAGGTGATGATTGAAATTATATGAGGTTGGGTGGGAGAGAGTCTTTTGAGTTTGGTAGGTTATCGTTCAAGTTTTACACTTTTATATTTTTATTTTTAAAGGTTGTTTGCATATCATATATAAGGTTATTGAGAATTTACATATCAAAGACATATTTAGAGTACATGGAATAAGAAAATTGAATGTGTTGACATATAATTTTGAAGGTTATTAGTTTGAAGTTTATAAACTATTTTTTTAAGCAAGCAAGTTATAGTGTCAGTGATGAAGTAAAGATATTATTAGATTATATTTACAAAGATAGTTAATTTTGAGTTGAAAGAATTGTAAGGCTTTTCATATAATATATGGTTACTTCACCTAATGAATATGTTCTCAAGTCATCCATATCACACCTAATACAAATTTCAAACTCACATGATTTTTCTATGGGGGACTCTAGTGATGGATAGAGTAACAAGTTTGATTGGAGGTTCAAGGATTTGTATCATCTTGAGCTAGCTTCTCACTTGTAAATGATACCTTGCTTGAGAAGCACCACTTTTTACATATGTATCCCTCTGTGGGAAAAAAGGGGTCTAACATTACATGACAAATTTTGTGGGCATAGTGAATGTATTAGTTTTGGTTTAGTTTCTTTTGTGTTCCAGATTAGTGATTAGTTCCAATAGCACTGGAGGATGGATAGTCACACATTTGATAGAAATTTGACTATCGTATGAGAGATGTTTTCTTATATACAACACTAGAGGGGAGAGATCTTTGCATTTTCAAAGGAAAGGGACTCTTGGAGGAGATTTGTTAACTTATATAAAATAGTAGAGGGTGGATATTATCGCATTTAGAGGGAACATGAGATATCAAAGGAGGTTTCTTCTCTCATGTTTTGTAGAGAAGATGATAATATTTTGTGTTCTTTCATGTTGTACAAAATTTTTGGAGGTGTGAGATTCAAGACATCTACTGATGGAGTCAATTTGGTGTTTCCTAGGTGAGCGAAGAGAATTAGTGGAAGTGCTTCATCAAAGTCTCTAAAATCTAATAAACTCTTGCAATGTGTTTGATATAAGAAATGTAAGAATATTTAAGCTAATGTACAACAATAAAATAATCATCCAATCAAAATTTAAATTCATTATATCATTTTCTTATTTTATTAATAGTCATGATTTATATTGTACAAAAAAATGTATGCTCTATCATTTCCTTTAATAAAGGAGTCAAGTACATTTTTTCATCACATTTTACTTCGCTTTAGTGTGTATTTAATTAATATGAATCATGTGTGTTATATTAAAATAAGACAATACGTAACAAGCATATTACAAAAGAATAAAATTTTGGATCATTTCCCTTGCTTTCTCCATGTTCTTCAAAAGGCCATATCTCTAAATTAACCCATGGGTAGAATGTAACCTTAATAACGCTTGCACTAAACATGATCATAAAAATATAATATTTTACATTGTGTGTACTTTTGTTATCATGAATATTTTAATATGAAAAAGTAACAAAAAGGGTGTGGAGATAAGATTGTGGAGATTTTACTGATTTCGTCACCACGAGAAAATGTGAAGAGGTTTCAAAAGAAGAAATCATCAAGTTGTATAGGGTTTTCATGGAATTGAAATAATATGAGAGACAACATATGTGTAGGGTTGTTGAAAAGTAAAATAAGTCTTGCATCTCGATCTACCCAACAAGAAGTAAAGGAAACATAAAACTAGAAAGCCCCATGCATAGGGTTGTCTTGGAGTTGAGACTAGTTTCCCCCCTCAATATATGTGTGAATGGACAAATATTATCATATAAAATATAATATGCTCCCTGAAACGAATGCATATGTTGTTATGGATATAATTTAAGGAGAGGAGAGTGTAAAATGGCTAGATATAGATGTGAACACTTAAATATAGAACTAAGAGAATAAGAAACAACATAAAACTCATATCTTATACTAACATGCACCTTTTATCAGACCTAAAGGAACACAAAATATATATAAACAATGACTCCTTACTAATACAAACTATTGTTGATCAATGGTAATTGTTTCACATTGATAGTTGATAGCCGAGGTAGAATGTGTATGTTCAAACATGCAACACAATTTTAGTATCCATTGTTTCCTTCTTCAAAATGATTTGAGAGATGATTTATGAATTTTGGCTAAGTTGGATTAATGAAATTGTATTAAATCCTGGGAGATGAAAGGTTAGGGTATGAGAATAAGAGAGAATAAGCAAGTACATAAGTGACATCATGTTATTGATGCATGTGATTAGGAAAGGATGGAGGGAATATAGAAGGTAGAGATTTGACCAAATCTAGATGAAAGGTGGAAATTGAAAATATTCATTTTAGAGCCATGTGCCAAATTTGGAGTCATGTGCCAAATTTGGAGCCATGTGCCAAATTTGGAGCCTTGTGCAAGGTTGACTGTGGATGACTATTTAAATGTTTAATTAGTTTAATAAACTAAATTTATTTATTCAGCTAATGATGAGGATACTTTGAGGAACTAAATGTTAGAATAACTGAGAGGGGGGTGAATCAATTAGATCAATTATCCTATAGTCCCAAATACAAAGATGTACCTTATAAAATAATTCCAACAAATTATGCAGCTGGTAACATAAAATATCAATATGTCTGTCCACTTTATCGATTACCACTAATTATCCAAATGTGATTACTGACTAAATCAACTATGCAGTATGTAAAGTATGATAGCAAAATAATCATCACAAATAACACATAACATAATGATTTAACGTGGAAACCATGTTAAGGGAAAAACCACCTGGGACCGGTAACTCAAAATAATTCACTCTTCTAAAGTGAGCTCGGTGAAGAGCCAACCTTGTTAAAGGTTATAATACGCACTGTTAGGTGTGACCTAGTTAGAGGATTTATCACTAACAGTTAACTTTTGACTAGCATTCACTATGGGGTCAACAAGATAACAATTTACATTCTTTAAATGACATAGGGCAGAATATAAGATGGTTAAGTCCACTCGATTAAGAGATTTTCTGAATCAATGGTTAAACTGATACAGTAATGATCTGATTCAAATACAACTCAATTGCGGAAATTCAGATCTATGTTAAGCCCATAAAAATCCTCTGATCATTAATCAATTCACTTCCTCAATATTTTTCAACTTACTTTCACTCGGTAAATGGTTCTCTGACACTCGGTAAACTCTGCAGTCTCGGTTCTTTCACTAACCAGTCTGATCAAGCATGCATGAATAAGTTCTTCACACAAATTCTCTGCAATCTCCTTCTTCTGGCATGTTTCAATAATGAAACTCATATCTCTTATATAGACAAGTAAACCGCTTTCATATCAGCCATTAGATTTTGTCGCTTAATCTCCTTTGTCCATTTTGTCTCTTAAACCTTCCTCAGTAGATGTGTCCATATCACATTTCAATCTCATCCTTTAGATCTTCTCTGAATTTTGTCAGTCGTGGATCTCATAACAAACTTCATCCTTAATCTCAAAATCATACCAATACCCAGCTCATCAATTTCAATCAGTTGTTCTTAGCATTTAATGTTTTCATCCATACTCGATTAATATAGAAATGTGTCAGCAATAACTAGTCGAACTAGCTCAGTTAATACTATCAGTCGGTATACATTGCACTATCTCGGTGTATATAGAAATATTCAATTACTGACCACATTAACATGTTCAATTTCAAATCTTTTTTTCATAATAAATTAATTTAACATGCTCAAGTCAACAATATAAAGCCATAGACTCATAAATAAGTTACCTAATGTTTTCCTTATCCTTATCTGTCATATCCATATTTTCCTCATGTAGATATCTCAGCTCTTCATCTTTTCTTGCTTCAACAGCCGTTTACAAAAACATTACATAAAGGTGTGACCTTTGCATGGAATAAAGAATGTGAATAGAACTTCAATCATATCAAGAAGTATCTATCCAATCCTCCTATTTTGATGCCTCCTATTCATGGGAAGCCATTGATCTTATATGTCTCCGCTACAAATACATCACTGGGGGCATTGCTAACACAACATGATGAGAACAAAAAGGAAAGAGCTATATACTATATCAGTAGAACATTGGTTGCATATGAGAAGAACTATTCAATGATTGAGAAGGCTTGTCTAGCTGTGATCTTTGCATCACAGAAACTAAGACACTACATGTTAGCTCATACCACACATTTGGTAGCTAAGATTGATCCACTCAAGTACCTACTAAGCAAAGCTGCCCTCACAGGTAGATTAGCTAAATGGGTTATGCTCTTAAGTGAATTTGACATTGAGTATGTGGAAAGAAAAGCTATAAAAGGATAGGTCATTGCTAATCAATTGGCTGAAGCACCATTGTTTGATGACATGCCACTACAAATGGAATTCCCAGATTCCTCTATCATGCATCTTTCTTCTAGAGAATGGCAATTATTCTTTGATGGCTCCTACACACAGAATGGATCCGAAGCGGGCATTTTGTTCATAACTCCTCAAGGATACTCCATACCCAAAGCATTTAGATTAAATTTTCCTTGCATAAACAATATTGCTGAATATGAAGCCCTTTTGAATGGTATGAAAATAGCAATTGAATGGAGAGTAACAGAGCTACACATTCATGGGAACTCTCAACTTGTTATTCATCAAGTCAATGATGTGTACCAAACTAAAGATGAAAAGCTCATTCCTTACAAGAGAATGGTAGATGATTTAAAGAAGTATTTCATATCTATCACATTTGAGAAAATTCCTAGAACAGAGAACAAGGCTATCGATGCAATGGCAACACTATCTACTTTATTACAGCAGCCTGAACATGAGGTATGCTACGAGTTCCTGGTGGAAGCACTATCCTATCTTGCATATGATTCCCCTGAAACCCGTATGATTTGCATTATTGTAGGTCATGATTCATCCAGATACAAAAACCTATTTTCCTATCTCCAAAACCAAATCATTCCTGATACCTTCAACCGCCATGAAAAGAGATACCTTATTCGAAAAGCCTCCCGATATGTCATCATTGGTAATGATCTTTACAAATGAGGTCTAGATGGTACGCTACTTAGATGTTTAGAATGGGAAGAGTCTCAACATGCATTAGAGGAAGTCCATGATGGTATTTGTGGGTCACACTCGAACGGTTTAACACTAGCTCAAAAACTTATTAGGGCTGGGTACTATTGGCCTAAAATGGAGAAAGAGGCTATCAAGTTTGCTAAGAATTGTCAAAAGTGCCAAGTGCATGGAAACTTAATTCATGCTCCAGGGAGAGATCTAATCCCCTTTACAACACAATGGCCTTTCCATCAATGGGCATTTGATCTTATCGGGATGATTCATCCTCATTCTTCTAATGGACATACCCATATAATCACAGCTACAGATTATTTTACAAAATGGGTAGAAGCAGTCCCTTTGACACAAGCAACTAGAAAGAAAATATCTATGTTCATATTGAACTATATCATATGCAGATATGGGATACCTCATTCCATAATCATAGATAACGGTGGACAATTCAAGAACAAAGACCTAGATGATCTATGTGCCAAATTCAAGATCACACAACATTGGTCTTCTATCTACTATCCTCAAGGGAATAGACAAGCAAAGGCATCTAATAAGAATCTATTGAAAATCTTGCATCAAACAATTAATAAGATAGGAAGAGACTGGCATCTCATGATCAATCCAGCTCTCTGGGCCTACAGAACAAGTATCAGAACACCTACTGGGGCTACACCTTTCACTTTAGTTTATGGGTCTGAAGTGGTACTGCCTATTGAGGTTGAAATCCCATCACTAAGAATTAGAATGCATGGTCTCGTAACCGATGATGACTACAGAGTGTCTAGGTTGCAAGAACTTGAACTACTAGATGAGTGCAAACAAGCAGCGTATGATCATCTCAGAGTATATCAGAAGAGAATGTCTAGAGGTTACAACAAGAAAGTCAGACACAGAGAATTTCAGGTTGGTGATCTAGTCTTGAGAGAGAATCCTAAAAATCAATCACATCGAGAACGCAAGGGGAAGTTTGAACCCAACTGGTTGGGTCCCTTTGTAATCACTACTACTTTGGCTCTGGTGCCTATCAACTCTCAACGACTGAAGGAGAACAGCTCTGAGAACCAATCAACGTTCTCCATCTGAAGAAATTCTATGCCTAAGACATTCAGTGTATGCTAAAATGTCCTAAAAAAATCTTAAAATTGGAAAAAGTCCTGAAAAAAATGAACATCTTGGTGAAAACCTAGCAATAGGCACCTTGATGATTCACAAAAAAATTGAAAAAAAAATCAAAAGTACAAAAAAATTGAAAAAATGAAAAATACAAAAAAATGAGAAAAAGAAAAAGTGGCTTGGTGAAAACCTAGAAACAGGCGCCTTGGTAGCAAAAATAGAATCTATGCCAAGATGGTGAAAACTCGGCAAACAAGTGCCACTTTTTTCGAAACGCTCCATCTATCAGTGCAATCTTGGTCTTTCCCAACTTTTAGTCTTGCTTTAGTTTGTACATATCTCCTAGTTTGTTTCCACATTCCTATTTTCAATAAGTCAGTTTGTACACCAATCGGCTCAAGCATCTGTATCCTATCAATGTTCAAACTTGGGGGCAATCAATGTCATATCCTATGGTCTCCAGTATACTTTAGGCATGTCATATCTAGTCAGATTCCTTTGAAGCTTCATTTGAGTCAGTCAGTCAGTCTCCTCTCTAGAAAGGGATTTTGCATCTACAACAATGCAATCAAACATCAAACTTAAAACTGAAAACAATCTATGCTTTTACATGCTTTTATCTCCTTGTATGCTTACTGATTCACATTGAGATTTCTTACATATTGTGTCCCTTCGAGGTCTTTGATGATGTCCTTTACAGGATTTAGAGAGTAATGACTAGGGGCATAATCTTTTCTTTGTTTTCTGCTTGTATGTGAAAATCTAACAACTTTGGAAATTCTGGATTGAAATGGTGTCCGACTATAAGAGCCTCTATCTCGAATTGGATGGCCATGCATACCTTGACCATTGCTACCTAGGAAATCCAAAGAAGTTTGATCTAATTATTGTCTTTTTGAGTAAGTTCTTTCTCCTACTGTGAAATGCGATCTTGCCTAAGGATATGAACGATAAAGGGTCACTACGGGTAATTCACATTGGATTTAGAATGATCTCTTGATTGTTTGATGTGTTTGCATGCAAGGTGTATTCGGGTCATCATGACATTTATGTTTTGATGCTTATACAAATTGCTATATCAAAATTGACATGATATTCAGGTCATCCTGGCGTTTATGTCTTGGTGCTTATATCTAATCTGACATTCCGAAAATAAAATCAATATTCATATATCCATGGTTGTTGACCAGTGGGTGTTGTATTGATTCTTGCACATACAAATCGATATTCATATATCTATGGTTTCATAGCTAGTGGGCATTGTATTGATTTATCCGGTTACCTAAAAGTTCAATGATGATAACAAATCGACACATGATCAAGTGACTAGGTCCTAGGTCTTAGGTTGCATTTCATTTTGCATGTCTCTTTGCATTTTTGCATGTCTGCATGATCTCACAAATGTTTGGAAACACTTCAAAGCTTAAACAAATCTTCATATCATTTCTTCACATCTAACAAGAGCTGAGTCTCACTCGAAGGTCTCTTCACCGAACCGCAAGTAGTAACTCTCCTAGGTTAAATATCCTTTTGACATAAGACCGAGTGCTTGTCTTCATCAACCTACAAAAACATATCATGTGTATCACTGCATTTACATCCCATATCATTACCATTCATTGCATTACATTACATCCAGTGCATAAACATAAATCATACATACATCTTTTCATAATCCATTACATTTGCATAACATCCATACATATGAAAGAAATCATTGCATTGCATTGATCCATACATACATTCTACACTACTCATAGCATAAACATCACATGATATCATCATAAATCAAAACATGACAAGTACAAATGAAGTCACAACCAAAAACATCAATCTCATATATATCATAAACTCGAAATGTGTCAGGGGTGCACTACTGGCACAGTGTACAAAAGAATGAGCTCCTGAGAGCTATTAGAGTCAGAATAGTATATTAGTGGTCAAAAAGAGTAGAGTATATCAAAACATAAGAACAGGAATCAACTATCGACATGCTCCTCGGTATCTGGTGGAGGAGGGGGTGGTGCATCTGGTATAGTCTCTACTCTTGGTGCCCAAGCTCCCTCTGAGGCTGCCATATAATCTGAATACGTGGGTACTCTCTGTGCAGTAGGGACAGCAGCATAATATGCAGACACATAATATGAAGCCCGAGAGGTTTGATGGGTCACCTCTGTCTATAATCTCTGAACCTTTGAGCAAAACTCTGCATGAAGCTCTGTGTGCTACCTATCTACCTCTAGATACCTCTCTCCCACCTAACACTTTGTACCTTCAGGTCCCAAACCTGAGCTCTGAGATGTCTGATAGTCTCTAATGAAGTGAGAGGAATAGTAGGATCTACCTTAGCTACTGGCATCTCTGTGTCCTGTACTGGCTGCTCTAGCTGCTGATCAGTGGTATCTGCTCTATGTGCCTTTTGATGTCTAACCTCAGCTCCTAGATCAAAAGTGGTATCTACTTGTAAGGGATCTCCATCACCACCTACAAATTGCTCAGCTGCTATGACATCATCTGTAGAACCAACACTGCCTAAAGTGCCCCTCTCACCCCTGGTCTGTCTTTGTGAACTTGTGGATGTACCTGCTGAAGAAGTAGAAGGATGAGGGGGCCTCATATGTCCTGATGGTCTCTGAAGTGAAGTCGTCGCTCTTTGTCTGGGTGGTGTAGGATGCACTGTATGAGGTCTCGGACCTTGTATCATAGGAGCACCTGTAACATCCATCGCCTCCTCCATGGAGGGTATCAACTCAGTAGGATCCGAGAATCTATGGATAGGGTGGTCTGCAAGCCAAGTGATGTATCCATCTGTGACCCCTGCATCAACTACCTGTGGATGGTAGTCCCAATCTCTACCAATGATCCTACTATACTCCTCTAAACATAGAGAATAAGTGAGCCTCTATGTCCATTCGAGCTCAATCTCACGAACAATGCGAGCATATGTAGTATACTCTTGTGGGACATCCTGTTTGCGTCCATACTGATGCCACACTCTAGTAATGAGAAATCTCTCCAAAATAGTGGAGGAACAACCAATGAGTACCTGACTCTGAATAAGAAACTTGTACTACTCCCTCACAGTGGGCCACGCCTCTATCTGCAAGTAGGGTCTCCAATGCACAAATGTCATATCATCCAAACATCATCTGAAATACTTAGTATGACCCATGCGAACCTGTGTGACATAAACAACATACGTATATATCATTGGCTCCTGTGGCTGCTGTTGTGTTTGGAAAACCGGTCTCAACACTGGGATATGCTCCCATGCCCATATCTATAATACAAGAGCTCCAAAAGCAAAGCTCTTGCAATCCTAATATACAACCTCATGCATCTCTGAAAACATGTGGGCCAACAGGCACTGACCCCAGGCAAGCTCAGTGGGAGTGGCCATAAGAAGGGCTACCATCGGAGCCCATCCCATCAAAAAGTTGTTCTATTGACAGTCTGGCATGATGAGCTCCCCAATCATCCCAACAATAATGCACTCTAAATGGTGTGTCTGACCATATCTTTGTACAAGGGTCTCCTAGGAAATGGACCCCGTCAACTGTGTATCATCCCCAAACAGATGCCTAAAGGCATGAAGACCAGTCTGGCTAGAACTCACATACTCAGGACACCGACTGCTATGGAATGGAATGCGTAATATCCTGT
Organism: Chamaecyparis obtusa; assembly: GCA_027943335.1. NCBI lineage: Eukaryota > Viridiplantae > Streptophyta > Pinopsida > Cupressales > Cupressaceae > Chamaecyparis > Chamaecyparis obtusa. The sequence goes on from BSBK01001984.1 coordinate 195,674, forward strand.
AAATATCCTTTGGAGTCACAGTCATCTCTCCAATCGATAAATGAAACATCTGTGTCTCGGAGTGGAATCTCTCAATAAGTGCAGTCAATAGGCCATGGTTTACCCTAATATTGGGTAAATGGATCAAATACTTGAACCCACATGCAGCAAGATGAACCCTCATAGGGTCAGGAAGCAAGACACATAATCTCTGGGTCGTCGAGTATGAATGTCAAACATGAACATCTGGATATGTGACCTATATCATACAAAAATAGGGAATTCTATCAGAAATTAGGTTCAATAATAGGCTAATATATAGTACAGAAATTGGACAGTTGGGTACTTCAGAAGGTAGGTTAAGAGGTCATCTATTAGCATAAAAAATCAGACAAGTCAAAATTTGGCCCTAAATATCAGTTTTAAGCTCACTGTTTTTCATACGACAGTCCAGACTGGCACCAAAAGTCGTACGACATGCAACAATAGACCATACGACAATCCATGGTCATACGACACTGGATTCAGTATCATACAAGTTTCCAGGGACCCAATGAAATGTCATACGACACACGGGTCCCCTTCATACGACACTGGGTAATGCATGAAACGACAAAGAAAATGCAAATGGAATGTCGTAAGAGTCTGGGTTGGGACTTGTATGATTTTTGTACATGCAAAATTCAAAAAGCAAAACGCGTACAAAAAAATTATAAAATGCTATAAAACATGAAAATTTTGAATTTTCAGGAGAGCATAGAGGTCCACATACCAGATGTCCATACTGTCGAGGTCTATCATGTCTCCGGCTGCGCTCAAATCGATGCGAACTCATAGGTACCTTTGGTTCTCATTATTCTACCATTTTCTTGCTCAGAGGGCTCCACAAGAGCTCCAAAGTCAAATGGTTGAAATGATTTGAAAATGACCCTTTTGGCCTTTATATAGCTTTTGACCTAATTTTCAAAAGTGCTCCGTTTTCCACAAAAATTGCACCCCTGGCTAATTTCGACGTTCTGAATCTATTTTCGGGATCAAAATCAAAATTTGAGATCATTTCTTACGTCAAAATCATGATTTAAAATTTTTGGACCTGGGACGATCTACTGCTTGCATATTCGACCTTCGATCATCACAGAAATTCAGAATTCAACTTAACTGATTATCTTACATCAAACTATTGAAATTTCAACTTGGTCAACCATGGTCAACTCATGGTCAAACCTAGTCAAACTTGGTCACCAGGACCTCCAAATGATGCAGAATGCGTTCTCGAACATGTTTAACCACTTCTCAAATCAATTAACATGCTTCTGAACTATTAACACTGACTTCTCTTGTCAGATTTTGATTTTAATCCCAAAGGGGGCATGGTATTGCATATCATTCAAAGTCTGTAATCATATCTTTATTGATTTCATATCTTTCCTCAGTAATCAAGATAACAACCACGTCTAGTTACTGATTTATCAAAAGTCCTCATCGCTTGGGGCAAATCAATCATCGCTCGGGGCATATCAGATTCATTGAGATCCATATCAATCTGGCATTCTCTAAATTTTGTAAATTGTATCAGTTTTTGCAACTATCAGTTCAATTGTGTTATTTCCTTAATTCTTTAGTAACTGAAGGGTTCAAATGTGATACCTACGTGATTCTTCTAAGGACAATCGAGTCTGGAATCGGTCACTCACTTCTTCGCAATCATAAGGTTCGAAATCAGGCATTTTGACGCTTTTGTTTCATTGGTTCATCGTTACTATAATGAACATTATCTTTGGTCATTCAGGACCTAATATCATCATATCTTTCATATCAGTTTCATATCTTTATCATATACAGACTATCTTTGAACCACTACGCTTCGCACAGTAATTCAAAGAGGGGCAAAATGTAATACCCCAAAAATGGGCTATAGGTTCATTAACCTCCTATATCATCACATCGAACGAAATCGACATCAAAGTCCTAACCTAAGGCACATCGGCACATCATCGAATTCTAATTGATTATCTTAAATTCTACATCGGGGAATATTCCTAGTAATATTCCTAATCATCTTAATTATCTTTAATTTAATGATTATTTGGCGATAAATCACACTTATCCTAAAGTTGATTAATTGAATATGATGAATATTTAATTAATTGATTTAATTCTGCCACATAATTATTTAATTGAATTTAATTGTATTTATTCTTGGGTATTATTATTTAAATTTGACAATAAATCAAAATTCCTATCATTAATTGATTAAATTCTTATTTAATTAATTAAAGCAAGTTGTCATATTTGATGATATTATTTTTGAATAAAAGTTTAATTAAATGATTGATTAACCCATAAATCAATTGTTTTATTTCAAAAATCAGTTAAGTTGAGAATAACTCACTTTATTTATTTATTAATTCATAATTATCCATGTGCACAATCAAAGAGCAGTTAAACTCCAAATCAGAAAATCAATGCAAGTTATTGACTTTTTGGAACTCAACATCATTTTTGAGTTTTAAAGTTGATCTAAACTTCTAATTTGAGTTAAAAAGTTGTTTTTGCATGATTTGCATATTTTTGTGAATTAAATTATCTTTATTTAAAAATAACTCAAAATCAAGCTGAGTTATTTGAGTGATTTATGGCTTTCTTTCATGCATCCTCAAAGCCCTGGATTTCTATAAATTAAGGCTTTAGCTCATCTCAATTCATCTCATAATTTTGTGAGCTTACTCTGCCAGATCATCCACAAGAATTGCATAATCATGTTGCTGAATTGGAGACTAAAGAATCATCTTTGCGAATCCAAGCTTTGTGAGATCAACATTGCATAGTTTTTCATATCATATTAGTTTTCATTTGTTAGATCATCATAGCATATCAGTTTTTTACATATCATAGATTTCATATCATTTTTCATCATATCATTGCATAGAAAACCAAAAACAATAGATTAATTGCATTCATATTTCATATCAGTTTTGCATTCAAATCCTTCATTTAGGTGTCGTCAAGGTCACTGATCTCGATAACAATCTGAGAACATCATACTCGCACCTCTTAGAAGGCAGTAAATCGCATGGTTAGTTTAGCTTTCAATTCATTGCACGATTTCATTTTTGCTAACCTCTAATGTTTTACTGAAGTGTTGTGTCTACAGAACAGGCACAAAATTCACACACACAGTCATGTGATGAGAGCATCCACTACATGGCCTCCACTTGGCATCCACCTCATCAATCCTATGCAATCTTGACCCTTCATCCAACTTTCAATCTCAAACGTCCATTTCCTCAAAATCATATAAATTGAGAACTCCTCTCCTTATTCCATAAGCCATCTTTCACACATTTTTATGCTATAGGATTGTGAGCAACCACATTCCACCAACAACATAATCATCCACACTTTTTGATTTTGAGGTTTGCATGCATTTATGTAGAACAGTTTGAATCTTATTTCTCATTATTATTTCATCATATTTGCATGTATTTCCATATCATTTGAGGTATGCATATTATGTTAGACTAAGTGTTAGTTGTTTAATACTTGTTCTCTTGTATCTTTTTATGTATATACATTCCAGCACACCCAGTGGGATCCACTTCACGGGTCAAACTAACATTCTAATGTGGTTTGAGTGTTTTTTGTGAGTTTTTAAGCTTGTAGGTTGAAGAAACATTTGGAAGTCGAGTTTTACAAGGAGCCTCAAATCACAAAAATAGCATCACCAATGTGTTTGGGGGTAGCCAACAGACAATTTTTGATATATAACTCTTTATCTTTTGCTCACTTTATTATTTTCAAGTTGTAGGAAGTATATGTATTGTATATATGGCTTACATTTTTTTTTAATTTCTAAAATTGTAGCAAAAAAAAAACTCTTTTGTTTATATCAATCTTTCATTTTATTATTTAAAAATAACTAAAAGAAATTAGAAGTCATTTTATTTTAGTAAAATCTTTAATTTTTATTAAGATTTTTTTATAAAAAAATAGTCATTTTGTTTTGGTCAAATCTTTTATTTTTTATTTTTTTAAAACACAAATAAAAAATTAAAAACATAAAAATAAAAAATAAAACAAAGATCAAGAATCAAATGCATAAAAATCAAAATTTAAAAAAAGAAGTAAAAAATCATAAACATAAAAATAAAAAAATATTAAATATTAAATATTAAATAAAATAAAAAAGCTAAGGCTGCAGGCTGCATACACAGTCTGTGCTCCACGGACTATGTACACAGTCCCTCCTACTGTGTATGCAATTTGGGCCCCACCCCACACAATAAATAAATCAAATTAAAACTCCCATTCATTCATTTAAAAAAAAAATTCACCCTTTCATCTTTGTTGTTTTAAATATTATTTTCTTTTAATATTATTTTTAATTATCTTTGTCTTTTTTATTATTTTCTTTTAATATTATTTTAACTATCTTTGTCTTTTTTATTTTTGCGGGCATTTAGCCCCTGGTCATATGGGTGATCAGGGGATCTGCTAAAAAATCAGTTTCCTATCCTCCAGCCTATGGTCACATGGGGTCGAGGGGCTAACTATCAAAGGGCTTAACGTAGCCCCTTTCCTCTTTACAAGCCATAAATGGGTAGGTTTACTAAAACACTTATAACTTTTGCATATGAGCTTCAATTTTGACGATTCAAAAAGCACCAGAAAGCTAATTCAGCCCTCTATCCATATCTATAAGACATTTTATTAGATTCCATCCTGAAAATCAGGTGCACTCATTCAAAGTCAGCCATTCTTTTCAACTTCAAACACTCATAATTTGGGCATAAAAAATCGTATTTCAACAAAAAAAAATTTAAAATCATCATAAAATTGCAAGTAATTTGATTTTGTAATTATGTTTAGTTTTATACATTTTGTTTTAAGTATTTTCCACACATTTTCAATTTTGGGCTTAATATTAACATTCACATTTGGGTTTGGAATTAAAAAGAACAAGTGTATTTTAAACCCCAAGGCTGCGTACATATTTTCTTCTCACACCTTTGGGTGACCTTGAGTGCACAAGAAATATGTGGTCTTGTTTTCTTTTTTTGTTAGGAGGCATGCTTGGAGATTTGATCACCTCAAGGGATGACCTCAACTCCCGTGTTCCGACAAAGTATAAATAGTTGGAGGTGAATCCAAAGACACCTCTCTTGGAAGTAGAATCTTGTCACTCTTGGCTAAGCCCCAAAGAAATTTATACCTTTGGTAAGTGAAGGTGGAGATTTGGGTTACCATCTCCTCTCAACTATGTGGCATTATTCTCTTTCATCTACGGATTTGAGCCTCATGTACCTTGTGTATATTGAGGACATCCCCTAGATCTTGTAAATCCTAGTTGAAGGTTGAATATAATTGTTGTTGTGTTTGATGTGGTTGAATGTTTAAAACCCTCCCCATTTGCAGCCAAATGGGGACACACCATCCAAATTTAAGCTTTAGAAACTATGTTTGTATATAATTTCATTATATTCTTACATTTTTTTAAAATCCAAAAAAGCATAAACTTTCAAAAATCCAAAAAACATCATAAAACTTCAAAAATCAAAAAATGCATAAAGTTTGAAAACTCAAAAACATAAAAAATTCAAGAAAATTTAAAAATTTAAAAAACAACAAAAACATCACTTCTTCCATCTATCAACTTCATCATCTTCTTCATACTTCTTATCCTAAGCACCTTCTTAATCATTCCAAATCATTCCTCTAATCGTAATCTCCCCTAATCATCCTATTCATTCCTCTATTCTAATCACTCCACCTCTTCCTCTCCCAATCACCCATATCATACTTAGTCATCTTCTTAATCCAAATTAATCATCCAAATCATTCCTCCATATCCTAATCATCCTTCCTCTTCATCTCTTAATCATCTTAAGTATCGTCCTTCTTATCATTCCCATCATCCTAATCACTTCTTCCAAGTCCTTCATATTCTATTATAATCATCCTAATCACTTCTTCCAAGTCATTCATATTCTTCTTAATCATCTTAATCACTTCTTCTAAATCCTCCTAATCACTTCTTCTAAGTCATCTTTATCATTCTTCTTAATTGAACCTAATCCAAATCATTTCATCCTCTTCCTAATCATTCAATCAAGGTCCTAATATTCATTTTGGTCATCCTTCATAATTTAAATCCACTTTCTTAATCCAATTTCATCATTCATTTTCCTCCAAATCTAATCACATCATTGTCTTTCTAATCCAATCCACTTGTCAACTTCATTCCAATCAAATCCTAATTCAATCCATTTATCTCCTTCATCTAAATTAATCACCCATATATTTATTCAATTGCCTTCCAACATCCCTCATTTATCTTCTAAATTTATTGCATTCTTAATTCCAATCTATATCCACATCATCTTCTAATTCAATTTTTCATAAAATATTTCAATTTTTCATAAAATATTCCACTTTTGGCTTAGGAGCACCATCATAATCTTTGGACTTTAATCATCATCTAGATCAAATCAATCCAATCAAACTTAAGGCCCTTCCCTCACATCCCAAAATAAAATAAAATCAATCAAATCCTTGAGGCTCTGCCCTCACAAATAATGAAATCGATAATCCAATCAATCAAATCCTTGAAGCCTTGCCCTCTTAATCAATCCAAATCCAAATCAAATCAAATCAATTCAATCAAATCCTTGGGCCCTTCCCTCTCAATCAATCAAATCAAATCAAATCAAATCCTTGATGCCTTGGCCTCTTAAATCAAAACAAAAGTCCAAACTTGCTCCTAGTCCTAAGTTCATATTTCATCCATCATCAAATCTTTCACTTCATCCATTCTTAATTCAAATATTCATCCATATCATCTTCAAATACAAATCCAAAACTCCTCATCTAAGCTTCATGGATAGAGATTGGATTCACCAAATGGTTAAGGACATTCAAATGCAATATCAGACCATACCTCTAATCCAACAAACATATCAATCACAATCATCCAATTCATACATTCACCAAAATAATCCAAATTACACTTACCAAGTCAATCCCATATCCCCATCCATTTCTCCTCAACATGCCATATCCAACCCCAATACATCTCACATTTCTTATCCTTCCTCTACCTTTGACAAGGGAAATCCACCTCATTATCTTCCACCCACATAAGATTCCCTCCAGAACTCACATAATGCCTCCAACATACCCAACCTTGCCCAAGAGATTGAAGAACTTGAAAATATTGTCCTTGGCTTACAAAATGGGGGTCAAAAGAAAAAAATTCTCTTTAAAGACATATGTCCTCCCACATTTATCCAAAGCCATAATCCTCATCCCCCATCCAACTCCACTCCTCCACTTGATCTGCAACCTCTACATAATCCTAATCCTCCAAAACTAGCATCATCCCCATCTTCCAAGAAGATTTCCTTTAGTTGGACCAATTTAATAGCGAATGAGTCTAAATCCCCAACTTTAAACAAAGTTTCCCACTCATCCAAATTCATACACCCACCATCATTTCCTCTAAATAAAGACACACCTAAATCTTCTAAGTCTCATGATTCCTTCATCCCTCCATCCACTCAAGTTGAAGCTTCCACCTCCTTCATCACGTCATCCTCACAAGTCCACGCTAGTCAAGACCTTGTCGCAAAGCATGCTACCATGGATTCCTCTCCTCCTCTAGATCTAATAATCTCTTCATCCCATGATCCCAATCCATCTCAAGATCCAAGTATCCCTCTTTATCCATCTCATGATCTCATTCCTCCTCAAGATCAAGACATCCATTTTATCCCATCTATTACTGACTCCCCTCCATCCCATGAACCCATCCCCTCCACCCCATCTAATGATCCCTTTCCATCTCGAGCCTTAACATCCACATACCCTCCACTTCACAAATATATTCCTTCTATCCAATCCCATAATCCCCCTCAATGTAAAGATAAAATCACTCCATCTCATCAGTCCCTCCCCTCCATTCCATTGTATGATATTTTTCCATCTCAAGATCCCATTATCCCATCTACTCCACCACATAATCCTCATAGAAGTCAAGATCAAAGTACCCATTCATCTCCATGTCATGATCCTCAGCCATCTTATGATCCTATTCTCCCTCATAATCCTCTCATGATCCTCTTATCCCTCCACATGATCATACTCTTCCACAAGCTCCTATCTAGCATGGCTTCCTTCAAGCGCTTATCATTCCTCCCATATCTTTGCCCCATTCACATGGACTCGCATCTTGTGTCCAAAACAATATGTATTACGTTCAAGAAAGAATGTCTCAAGATGTTGGTAAATATTCCACCCCTTCCAAATTCAAAATCCCTCCATCTAAACTTAAATGTTCCCATCACCCATCTTCCACATCCATTTTGGGCCCTTATGTCCAAAACTCCATTCCTTCCTCATATTCCAACTCCATTTTGGGCCCTTACGTCCAAACCTCCATCCCTTCCTTACATGCCTCCATTTTGGGTCCTTATGTCCCAAAACAAAATCCTTCATCCCTTCCATCTATTTTTGGTCCTTACATCCATCCACCCGCCATATCCAAGCCTACTACCCAATCACCTCAAATCCCTATATAAAGATCCACAAAGGCACACATCCTTGAATTCCTTCCAACATTCACCCTCTATAATTTCATCCATAAACTCTTTAAACCATCCACCTCATGTAGCCATACCATGGCTAATGGAAGCAAGTTGGATTCCAAAGCAAAAAAATATGCATAAAGTAAAAAATCCACAAAAATACAAGGATCAACATGTCCCATCTAAAAGATGTGTTCAAGGAAAGAAAAATATGATCCAAAAGAAAGCAAAGTTCAAAAGGCCACAAAGGCCAAAAATAAAAAATAAAAAATCATGTGGATTCCCAAGCTACTCATTGAATAAATGCATCTCAAATAAAAATCCAAATTGGCATCCATCCTTTATAATCCAAAAGCTTCTTCCCCTCATAAGTCCCCCTGTCCTCCATTTTCCAAACCCATTGTGGGTCCTCATACACTAAAATCCACTATCCTAAGTGCATTAAATCCCCCATATATTTTGAGTCCTCATACCCCAAAATCCACATTTTCTCCTCCATCACCTTAAAAATCTCCTCCTCCACTTCTCCAAAACCCTTCAAGGTGTGTGACAATGATGATCTTCCCCACTCTCTCATCAGCTTATTCACAAGTCTTCCAAACCCCCATCCATTATATGTCAATCGTTCCATACCATCCACCCCTTTAATCTAATCTTTTTCATAAATCCTCATACTCCCTCCCCCAATCCATTTCATCTACCATCCAACCATCCTACCAACATCCATGAGAAAAAATCCAAAATGCCTTGATAAAAATAAAAGAGAAGAAAAAAGAAATATCAAGTGGTGCAGGAGCACCTAGGCTAGCCTCCATTGGTTAGTAAATTCTGGCTTGTACTTGACTCTAGCCCAGTCAAGAGCTTAGTTTAGTTTTTTTTAGGACCTTAGAAGGTCTCTTTCTATGTTGGATAGGTGAGTTAGTCAATAGGACTAAGGTCACAATAATAGCCTTCGTTAGTTGTTATTAATTTCTTAAGTTAGAAGCTTAGCTTAGGTGAGAGTCTTAAATGTGTTCTAACACATCTTGTTGTTATAAAGATTCCATAAGGTTATAAATGGCTTTGGATCCTTGAGACATAGGAGGTTAGAAGCCCAAGAATATAGGAACATGGCATATGTGGAAGTTGCCAAATGTTCAAAAGAAGTTGTCTTCAATTTTGCAATTATTGCAAAAGAGTGCATGCCATTCGGGTATCTTTGGATTCCCTAAGTTACAAGAGGTTATGCTCTACCAAAAATCCCTAAAAGTAAGGAAAATGGAATCTAATGATATCGAAGACAAAGACATGAGACTCATTCATGCATTGTAATAGTTTAGTAAAAGTTAATAGAGCTCTGCAAGAATTTTTACAGTGAATTTCTGGTGTTTTTGTGTTGACAATCATACTTAATGGACTGAATGACTAAAACTAGTGCTGGATTAGTGTTCTATAGGTTTTTTATGAACTTTTTCATTTGAAGTGTTAGTCATTTTGAGGTCATCTATCTTCTGGTTTTCAGCAATCTAGTTCAGGGTGTCTAATTTGCTAGTGTTTTGAGTAGTTTAGGAAGTCATGGCTCCTCCATGAAGTCTAACCATGGATAACCATTAATGTTAGATGGAAATGGTAGAGGAGTCATTGTTGTATATATTTTTAGGAGTTAGGATTCTTAAGAGCATGAGGAACTATTTTATATGCTAGACCCTAGGTGAGTTTGTGCAGCCTGGTTAGAGGTCTATGTTAGAATAACTGAGAGGGGGGTGAATCAGTTATCCAATGTCCCAATTCAAAATGTATAATCCAGAACAAATTCTTCAACTTCTGCTACTTGGTAAACATAAAATACTTTCACTATCTATGTTTTACCGATTGTCAGTCTAAACTTATAATAGTTACCGATTAAATCTAAGATGTAATATGCAAAGTATGATAACAAACAAATATCACAATCAACACATAACACGAGATTTAACATGGAAACCCTGTGAAGGGAAAAATCACCTAGGACCGACAACCCAAAATTGTTCACTCTTCTAAAGTGAGGTCAGTGAAGACGCAGCCCTGTTAAAGGTTACAAACACACTATTAGGTGTGACCTTGCTAGAGGATTTTAGACCAGAAGTTATCCTCCAACCAACAGTCACTCTGGGGTTGACAGGATAACAATTTTCACTCAATGAATGAAACATCAAAAGACTTTCATAGTCTACTCGGTTAAGAGATTTGACTATGTACAATGGTTAAATATGTAACATTAGATGATCTGCCTTGAAACAACTTCAATTGCAGTTTACAGATCAATGTTTAGCTCATTCAAATCTTTCTGATCAATATACCACTTCAGATTCAATACTATATCAACTTACTGTCCATCGGTAATTACTCTTTGTAGCTCGGTAATTGTTCTGTAGCTCGGTTCTTATTAACTAGTATGATCAAAATGCATGAAAACTCCTTCACGCGATAATTCTGCAGTATCTTCTTCTTCCGGCTATCTTTCAACAATGAAACCAATGTCTCTTATATAGACGAGTAAATCATTTTCTTTTCCTCCATCAGATTTTTCCGCTTAATCATATTCATAGATTTTGCCGCTTTAAGCTTCCTCGGCTAATGTGTCAGTAACATGTTTCAATCTACTCCATTAGATCCTTTTGATTTATGTTAGTCGTTGATCTTCATAACAAACCTTATCTATTACCTCGATTCCATACACTTTATAGCTCATCACTTTATCGGCTAAACTAATCATTTAATTCATTTTCTATTCTGCTCGGTTAACAAAGAAACATGTCGGTGAACACAAGCTCAGTTAACACTGTGCTCAATATACACTACATTCCGTCAGTGTATACTGAAATGCTTTATTTACCGACAACACTGCTTTGTGTCTTTCAGCTCTATTCTTCATCATAGATGAATGCAACATAATAAAGTTAATTTCATCAAATCATTGACTCATCAACAAATTACTCAGTGTATTCCTTATCCTCATCTGACATATACATCTTCCTCATGTAGATATTTATGTTCTTCATCTCTTTCTCCTTTCTTCAGATGTGTCGGTATAGTAACTTACAAGATAAGTATTGTCAAGCTAGTTGACATCAATGACAACATAATACTGATTTAATCATCTTGCATATCTAATCAGCAACTTCTTAGTAATCTTGAATTATAGATTCTCCATTCAGGTTCTAAATCAGTTGTAGTTCATCAAACATTGTTAGAAGAACTAAGAGGGGGGTGAATCAATTATCCAATGTCCCAATTCAAAATGTATAATCCAGAATAAATTCTTCAACTTCTGCTACTCGGTAAACATAAAATACTTTCACTGTCTGTGTTTTACCAATTGTCAATCTAAACTTATAATAGTTACCAATTAAATCTAACATGTAATATGCAAAGTATGATAACAAACAAATATCACAATCAACACATAACATAAGAGATTTAACGTGGAAACCATGTGAAGGGAAAAACCACCTGGGACCGGCAACCCAAAATTGTTCACTCTTCTGAAGTGAGGTTGGTGAAGACCCAACCCTGTTAAAGGTTACAAACACACTGTTAGGTGTGACCTTGTTAGAGGATTTTAGACCATAATTTATCATCCAACCAGCAGTCACTCTGGGGTTGACAGGATAACAATGTTCACTCTATGAATGAAACATCAAAAGACTTTCATAGTCTACTCAGTTAAGATATTTGACTATGTACAATCGTTAAATATGTAACAGTAGATGATCTGCCTTGAAACAACTTCAATTGCAATTTATAGATCAATGTTTAGCTCATTCAAATCTTTCTAATCAATATACCACTTTAGATTCAATACCATATCAACTTACTGTCCATCGGTAATTACTCTCTGTAGTTTGGTTCTTATTAACTAGTATGATCAGAATGCATGAAAACTCCTTCACGCGATAATTCTACAGTATCTTCTTCTTTCGGCTATCTTTCAACAATGAAACCAATGTCTCTTATATAGATGAGTAAATAATTTTCTTTTCCTCCATCAAATTTTTCCGCTTTAAGCTTCCTCAGCTGTTGTGTTAGTAACACATTTCAATCTGCTCCATTAGATCCTTTTGATTTATGTTAGCCATCGATCTTCATAAAAAACCTTATATGTTACCTTGATTTCATACACTTTATAGCTCATCACTTTATCGGCTAAACTAATCATTTAATTCCTTTTCTGTTCTACCCGGTTAACAAAGAAATGTGTCGGTGAACACAAACTCGGTTAACATTGCACTCGGTATACACTACATTCCGTCGGTGTATACTGAAATGCTTTATTTACCGACAATACTACTTTATGTCTTTCAGCTATATTCTTCATCATAGATGAATGCAACATAATAAAGTCAATTTCATCAAGTCATAGACTCATCAACAAGTTACTCAGTGTATTCCTTATCCTCATCTGACATATACATCTTCCTCATGTAGATATTTTTGTTCTTCATCTCTTTCTCCTTTCTTCAGATGTGTCGGTATAGTAACTTACAAGATAAGTATTGTCAAGCTAGTTGACATCAATGACAACATAATACTGATTTAATCATCTTGCATATCTAATCAGCAACTTCTCAGTAATCTTGAATTACAGATTCTCCATTCAGGTTCTAAATCAGTTGTAGTTCATTAGTCTAGAGGTTAAAAGAGTGAATAAACATTGCATGATTGTATGGATCCATACTACTCTAGGAATTTTTCATGAAGGTAAACATCATATCTAACCATTTTGTGAAGATAGAAGCCATACCAATCATTTAGGATTTGGTTTGAACAAGTTTTCTATCAAAATCACAGTTCAGTCCTAGAAATTAGGCCTATTAGGCCTCTTGTCCTTATTTGTAGGAAGCCCTTGTACAGTCATTTTCAAACCCAGAACCTTTATGAAAGTTTTAAAAATCCCAAAAGGGTATCTGAATTTTTTTTTATTTTGCTAAGTTGTTTGGGAAATATTTTCCAAAAAGGGGAAAAACGGACTGTGAAGGCTACTAGAATAGGCCTATTTTTAAGGTCAATTCTTGATGATTCATGGAATCTGATTAGAAGATGATTGAAGACCCTTCTAAGATGGATCAAATGGGAAAGAAAAATAACTTTTTCATGAAGGAGAAGACCCCTGCAATTTTGGAGCAAGTTTATGGAGATTTGGCACTTAGAGCCTTCTAAGTGAGTGTGGAGAAGTGAATCAAAACTAAGGTGTTGATCATTCAAGGTTAAGTTTTCAGAGATGGACTCTTATAGCAGAGTTTGAATAGGTCTTAGTTAATTATCTAAGCCTATTGGAAGATCCTATAGAGGAACAAGATACTAGGAGGCAAGTGAAGTCTCTTGGAGGGTGTGAAAGCTAGCCTTGAAGTTTATCATACATCATATTGGTATTAGAGCTTGGTTGATCAAGCTTGTGGTTAATGTTGCAATCTTCTGAATCAGTAGGAGAGAATACACCAGATAAACCCATGGTGACTAATGTTGAACTAGCAAAGAAGGTTGAGGAACAAGAGGAGGATAACAAATTGCTAAGGCAAAGACTAGCTCAAATGGAGCAGCTCTTGGGTGAAGTCCAAGACAAAATAGATAAGGTCAAGGACAAGATTGACCAAAAGGAAGAAGCTAAAGCAAGGGAGAAGGAATTAGAGTTGGAAGAGGAAGCACCAACACCTGACCTTTTTCTTCCTGAAGAGCTATTCTTAAAGGCATTAAAAGCATTGAGTGGTAAAGCTTTGGAAGGTGTCCCACTATTTAGAGGACAAATGGATCCAGATTTAGTTGTGGATTGGATTGATAGCATAGAGAACCATTTTGAATGTGATGGTATTTCTAAAGCACAAAAAGTTATGGTGGCCAAGTCTAGACTAAGAGGTTCAACTCTTACTTGGTGGAAATTTGTGCAAACTGAGAGAGAGAAGGATGGAAAAGGTCCTATTGTGACATGGAAGGGTATGGTATCCAAAGTCAAGCAAACCTACCTTTCTGATGACTATGAAGTCCAAATGCATAGAAGGAGACACAATATTAGGCAAAAAGATTTGGATGTCCAAGCATACACTGAAGAGTTTCAAAAATTGTGTTTGAGGTCCAAGGAAGTTGAAGAAGAGAGCATCAAGCTTGCAAGATACTTGAATGGCCTCAAATGGTCTATTCAAGAGGAGATGAGTCTAGTGAACTTCAAATCCATCAGGCAATGCTATCAAATTGCCTTGAAGATAGAGGAGAAAAGTAAGAGAAAACAAGAAACCTCCAAAGGCAAAGGCAAAGGCAAAGGCAAAGATACCAAAGGTCAAAGAGGTGGCTATGGTGGAAGAAGTTCTGATTCAAGAGCTCAAGGTGAGGTAAATTTCAGTGAGCAGAAAGAAGGAAGCTCAAGTAGAGGTGGTAGAGGAAGAAATTCTAACTCTAGCTTTAGAGGAAGAAGTGGTGGTTCATCACAAGGAGGAAGAGGCAAATATTTTTCCAATATGAAGTGCTACCATTGCAATCAAATGAGGCACCCTGCCTATAGATGCCCAAAGAAAGGTGGTTCATCACAAGGAGGTGATAAGAGGACTAATTTAATTCAAGATGAGTCCAATGTAGTAGACAAACATGCTGAGGTACCATTAAATTCAGAGGAAGGAGAGAACCTTATGATGAGGAGGACTCTAATCAAGGAACCAGTGAAGGAGGAGACAAGCCAAATGAGATCTTTGTTTAGGATCAAATGCAAGATAATGGGGAAAGTATGTAGGGTCATCATTGATTTGGGCTCTACTGATAATATAGTGTTAGAGGAAGCAGTCAACAAGCTCAAGTTGACAGGAATTTCCCACACCAATCCTTACAAGGTCACTTGGCTTAACAAAGGCCAACATGTGTTAGTGAATGAGCAAGCATGGGTGGAGTTCTCTGTTGGAAGGTACAAAGACAAAGTGTTGTGTGATGTGTTTCCTATGGATGCATGCCATTTTCTCCTACATAGACCATGAAAATTTGACCGCCAAGCCATACATGATGGAGGGAAGAATTCCTATTCTTTCAAGAAAGATAATGTAACCTTCAAAATTCAGTCATTCTTGGAGGATGTTGAAGTGAAGATAGAAGGTCCAAATGTTCTTATGGTAGGTGAAAAAGAGTTCCTACAAACCATGGAAGAGAGTGAAGGCATAGGCTATGCATTGGTGTTGAAACCAAGAGAGGGAGATGAAGGCAAGGAAGCCAAGAAGACTGAATTACAAAGGGAGATTCAAGGTATGTTGCAGACTTACCAAGGCATTGTAAGTGATGGTCCACCATCAACCTTACCCCCTTAAAGAGCCATAAGCCATAGGATAGACCTTATCCTAGGAGCTACCCTACCTAACAAAGCTTCTTACAAGATGACCCCTCAACAAAATGAGGAAATAGCAAGACAAATACAAGAGCTATTAGAGCAAGGCCTAATTAGGAAGAGTATTAGTCCATGTGTTGTACCTACCGTACTTGCACCTAAGAAAGGAGGAACTTGGAGGCTATGTAATAAATCAAGGGCTATCAATAGGATAACCATAAGGTATAGGTTCCCTATCCCTAGGATTGAAGACTTAATGGACTGTTTAGGTGAAGCAAAGTACTATAGCAAGATAGACTTGAAGAGTGGCTATCACCAAATAAGAATCCATGAAGGTGATGAGTGGAAGACAGCCTTCAAGACCAATGAAGGGTTGTATGAATGGCTTGTCATGCCATTTGGTTTGGCAAATGCCCCCTCCACATTCATGAGGTTCATGAATGAAGTACTCAAGGACTACATAGGCAAGTTTGTAGTTGTATATCTAGATGATATACTAATTTTTAGCAAGACAAGGAGTGAGCATTTGGAACATCTTGATATTGTCTTCAAGAAACTACATGAGGAGAAATTGATGATCAACTTGGAGAAGTGTGAGTTCATCAAATCAAAGTTAGTGTACCTTGGGTTTGTCTTATCACATGGCAATCTGAAAATAGATAAGAGCAAAGTGGAGGCTATCATGAATTGGCCTACTCTAAGGTTAGCAACAAAGGTAAGGAGTTTTCATGGTCTTGCACAATATTATAGAAAGTTCATAAGACAATTTAGTGCAATTTGTGCTCCTATGTTAGATACTATCAAAGGAGGAATGAAAACCAAGTTTGTGTGGAATGAAGATGCTAACAAGAGCTTTGAGTTGTTGAAGGAGAGGATAGCTACCCAACCTATTTTGGTGCTTCCAAGCTTTGAGAAGTTATTCACCATTGAATGTGATGCTAGCAATGTAGCAATTGGGGCTGTTATAAGCCAAGAGGGTAGACCGGTGGCTTTCCATTCTGAAAAGTTAAGTGAGGCTAAGAGGAATTACTCCTCATATGACTTAGAGATGTATGCATTGTTCCAAGCTCTAAGAAAGTGGAGGAATTACTTGCTTCCAAAGGAATTCATTGTGTATTCAGACAATCAAGCACTTAGTTTTCTGAATTCACAAGAGAAGTTGAGTCACAAGCACATGAAGTGGGTTGAGTACCTACAAGCTTACACCTTCAATATCAAGAACAAGAAGGGTGTACTAAACAAAGTGGTTGATGCATTGTCAAGGAGAGCCCTCACACTACAAGAAATTTAGTTGAAAAGTATGGGGATAGATCATTTCAAGGATCTATATGTAGATGATGAGGACTTTGCTGACATCTACAAGGTATGTGCTAAATACAAGAATCATTTTCATAGTAAATATGATGATTATACTTTGAAAAGTGATCTCTTGTTCAAAGGGAATCAATTGTGTGTTCCTAGAGGCTCTATTATAGAGAATTTGATTCAAGAAAAGCATAATGGTGCTTTGAGTGGTCACTTTGGGATCACTAAGACTCAAGACCTTGTTTCAAGGTTTTACTTTTGGCCTAGAATGAATCTTGATGTTAGGAGGTATGTGGAGAGTTGTGTAGTATGTCAAAGGCCAAGGGCACTTCTAAAAATGTTGGTCTTTATCAACCACTACCTATTCCTACTAGACCATGGGAATGCTTAAGCATGGATTTTGTAGTTGGGTTACCCAAGACAAGACAAGGAATGGATAGTGTTTATGTGGTTGTGGATAGGTTTAGCAAGATGGCTCACTTTGTGCCATGCAAGACCACAAATGATGCAAGTCAAATAGCATCCCTATTCTTCAAAGAAATTGTGAGAATCCATGGGTTACCTATCAGCATTGTGTCAGATAGGGACACTAAATTTATGAGTCATTTTTGGAAAACTCTTTAGCAAATATTGGGCACCAACTTATCTTTTGGATCAACCTACCATCCCCAAACCGATGGTCAAACTGAGGTTGTTAATAGAAGCCTTGGGAATCTTCTAAGATGCTTGACTAAAGAGTACAGACAATAATGGGATCAATTGACTAGGCAAGCTGAATATGCCTACAATGACACCTTGAATAGATCCATAGGGAAGAGTCCATTTGAGATAGTTTATGGACTACATCCAAGGGGTGTCTATGAATTGAGAAATCTGAAAGAAGGAGTCAAAGCAAGTGGATATGCAGATGATTTTGCATTTTCTATGAAAGAGGTTCATGAAATAGTAAGGAAGACATTAGTGGACAACACCAACAAACACAAAGCAAAGGTGGATGAAGGTAGAAGGATAGTTGAGTTCAATGTTGGTGATATTGTCATGGTGCATCTAAACAAATCTAGATTGCAAAAAGGAGTCTCTCACAAGCTACAAATGAGAAGGATAGGACCCTGTCCTATATTGGCAAGGTATGGTGATAGTGCTTACAAAGTAGACCTGACGGATGACAGTGGACTGTCAAATATTTTCAATGTTGTTGACCTTGTCCATTATAAAGGGCCTCAAGAAGACATGGACCAGACCATACATGAAGTGATCAAGGATGTAGAAGACTTACAACTCCCTACTGTTGTAGATACAGGACCAGACAGTGTACTAGACACTAGAGTCTACAAAAAGACTAGACTCAAGGAGTATAAAGAACACCTCATTCAGAGGTATGGGTAGAGTGTTGCTGATGCAATTTGGGTCAAGGAATCAGAGTTAAAAAGGATGGGCATTGATCCTACCATCATCAATTGAAGCGTGGATTGAAGTTCTTAATTTTGGGGAGGATGGTGCAGGAGCACCTAGGCTAGCCTCCATTGGTTAGTAAATTATGGCTTGTACTTGACTCTAGCCAAGTCAAGAGCTTAGTTTAGTTTGTTTTAGGACCTTAGAATATCTCTTGCTATGTTGGCTAGGTGATTTAGTCATTAGGACTAAGGTCACAATAATAGTCTTTCTTAGTTGTTTATTTAATTTCTTAAGTTAGAAGCTTAGCTTAGGTGAGAGTCTTAAAAGTGTTCTAACACATCTTGTTGTTATAAAGATGCCATAAGGTTATAAATGGCTTTGGATCCTCAAGACATAGGAGGTTAGAATCCCAATAATATAGGAACATGGCATATGTGGAAGTTGCCAAATGTTCAAAAGAAGTTGTCTTCAATTTTGCACTTATTGCAAAAGAGTGCATGCCATTCGGGTATCTTTGGATTCCCTAAGTTATAGGAGGTTATGCTCAACCAAAAAGCCCTAAAATTAAGTAAAATGGAATCTAATGATACCGAAGACAAAGACATGAGACACATTCATGCATTGTAATAGTTTAGAAAAAGTTAATAGAGCTTTGCAAGTATTTTTACAATGAACTTATGGTGTTTTTGTGTTGATAGTCATACTTAATGGATTGAATGACTAAAACCAGTGCTGGATTAGTTTTCTATAGGCTATTTATGAACTTTTTCATTTGAAGTGTTAGTCATTTTGAGGTCATCTTCTTCTGGTTTTCAGCAATCTAGTTCAGGGTGTCTAATTTGCTAGTGTTTTGAGTAGTTTAGGAAGTCATGGCTCCTCCATGAAGTATAACCATGGATAACCATTCATGTTAGATTTAAATGTAAGAGGATTCATTTTTGTATATATTTTTATGAGTTAGGAGTCTTAAGAGCATGAGGAACTATTTTATATGCTAGGCCCTAGGCGAGTTTGTGCAACCCGGTTAGAGGTCTAGAGGTTAAAAGAGTGAAGAAACATTGCATGGTTGTATGGATCCATACTGCTCCAGGAATTTTTCATGAAGGTAAACATCATATATAACCATTTTTTGAAGATATAAGCCATACCAATCATTTAGGATTTGGTTTGAACAAGTTTTCTATCAAAATCATAGTTTAGTCCTAGAAATTAGGCGTATTAGGCCTCTTGTCCTTATTTGTAGGAAGCCCCTGTATGGTCACTTTCAGACCCAGAAACTTTATGAAAGTTTTAAAACTCCCAAAAGGGTATCCAAATTTTTTTTTATTTTTCTAAGTTGTTTGGGAAAAATTTTCCAAAAAGGGGAAAAACGGACTGGTGAAGGCTACTAGAATAGGCCTACTTTTAAGGTCAATTCTTGATGATTCATGGAATCCGATTAGAAGATGATTGAAGACCCTTCTAAGATGGATAAAATGGGAAAGAAAAAGAATTTTTTCATGAAGGAGAATACCCCTACAATGTTGGAGCAATTTTATGGAGATTTGGCACTTAGAGCAGGTACTAAGTGAGTGTGGAGAAGTGAATCAAAACTAAGGTGTTGATCATTCAAGGTTAAGTTTTTAGAGATGGACTCTTATATCAGAGTTTGAATAGGTCTTAGTTAATGATCTAAGCCTATTTTAATATCCTATAGAGGAATAGGATACTAGGAGGCAAGTGAAGTCTCTTGGAGGGTGTGAAAGCTAGCCTTGAAGTTTATCATACATCATCAAGGAACTAGATGCTTGAGTCCTCCCTCCATATGCCTATCACATATCCATTATTTTCAGTCCATTTATCTATCCATTCACTTATCATCATCCCCTTGTACTCTGTACTTGGGGGAAATCTCCATCCATCCTATGCTACCATACACTCCTTCCCCATTCCCTATCCACCATCCATCATCATTTTCTAAGTCCATCATCATCCTTTCCTATCTTTGATCTTGAATATCCTATTCATTCAATCCATCCATATGCACCTACCATATCCCTTACTCATTATCTATCCATTGTCCTACATAAGTCCATCCAATTTCCCATATTTGGTCTTGACATCCTTATCTATATCCTCCACCTCATATTCCTTGTCATATTCACTTCCTCCATCCTCCATCCATAATCCTATAAAGCTACATCCTTCGTTCCATGCCTTTGATCTTGATTATCCCATGCATTTCCTCCATTCCATTCTATGCTTCTATCCATATCCTCCATACATTATCCATTATCCTTTTCCATCCATATCCTCCATACCATTATCCTCTATCTTATTTATACCCCTCATCCTATCTATCCACCATCCACTTTCATACATTTTCCTTTTATAAAACTAGAGGCACTAAAATAAAATAAAAAATAATGTCCATGCATGCTTTGGAACATACATGCCTTCATTCCCTCCATGTATATTCCTATTCATTCCATCTATTTCACATATCCCTTATCCATAATCTTTCCATTCATTATTCCTACCTCTAGTGTGGGGCATCTCACTCCTTTGCACCATAGTACTTGGCTTCCCATCCACCTATCCCCCATCTTTGAATACCAAACTATCTCACCATTCATTCCATACCTCTATCTTCCATCCATAAAATCCCCCCATCCATATCCCTTCTCATGTATTTCTTCTCCCTTATCATTGGCCCTAATCCATTATATCTATTATCCATCTTCCAACTTCACCCCATAAAATTCATTTGTCCTTCCCTCTCATGTCTAATCCATTTCTCTTTCTTCTATCCCATTCAATACACCTTGTCTTCTAATCTTATTCTATTGAATCCATTTATCTTCTAATCCACTCCATTTATTCCCCTTCTATTGCTTATCCATCTTTCAATTCAGTCTCATTCAATCCCTTCATCCAATCCTTTCATATCAAATCCATTTCCCTTCTAATATAATCAATTTCCCTTCTTTCTATACTCCTTAATCCAATTCATTTCTACTCCTCTTATCACATCCAATCTTTCATCCTATTCAATAAAATTTCTTTATCTTCTAATCCATTAAATCAAATTCATTTATCCTCCAGTGTAATCAATTTACCTTCTTTCACTCCTTTCATATCAAATTCATTTATCATCTAATCCTCTCAATTTGCCTTCTTCCCATCCACTCACTCAATTTCCTCTAATATCCTCTTATCTCATCCAAATATTTCATCCTATTCAATCAAATTCCTTTATCTTATAATTCAAATTCATTTACCTTCCAATCTAATCAATTTCCCTTCTTCCACTCCACTCAATCAACTTCATTTATCCTTCAATCCCTTCTTCTAATCCTTTCATATCAGATCTACATATCTTCTAAATCATTTCCCCTTCCTTCTCCTCTCTTCCAATCCTTTATCTTCCACTCCAATCTTATCCAATCCATTTATCTTCTAATCCTATCAATTTCCCTTCTTCCAATCCAATCTTTTCTGACTCATTTATCTTCTAATCCAATCAATTTTCCTTCTTTCTATATTCTTCAATCTAATTCGGTTATCTTCCAATCCAATATTTTCCAACTCATTTATTTTCTAATCCAATCAATTTTCCTTCTTATATTCTTCAATCTAATTCATTTATCTTCCAATCCAATCTTTTTGAACTCATTTATCTTCTAATCCAATCAATTTCCCTTCTTCCTATATTCTTCAATCTAATTCATTTATCTTCTAATCCAATCTTTTCCAACTCATTTATCTTTTGATCCAATCAATTTCCCTTCTTCCTATATTCTTCAATATAATTTGTTTATCTTCCAATCCACACAATCCAATCTTGTAATCTTGTACATTAATCCTTAATCAAACCATCATCTTGATCCAAATCAGCTAATAATCCATTGATCTTAAAATTTTAATCAAATCATCATCATGGGATGTATCCTTCCCAATCCTTAGGATGTACATTATTATTATCGTTAACTTTTCCATCCTCAATCAATCATCATCATTCAATCCATCAATTCGTTTTCAGTTTGACTAGGGAAAATTTTTTAGTTAGCATTTGGTTTGTTGTGCATGCTTGCTTGTATCTTGTATGTATTAGAATTTTTGGCATTTATTATGGTCTTTGCATCCTATTTTCACAATGGCATCATGGTCTTCCATATCATGGTGTCATAGGCATATGGTTTCATTTGACCTTTTTTATCACGTATTTGACACATTGTCATCTTGGTTCCTCATACCTTGGTGCATAGTGTTAAATAAAATATCCAACTTAGGTTTCTCACACCATTTCAACATGAATTTATCTATTCTTCCTTCATCATCCATAACCTTTTCCCTTTCCTTTTATACTCCTATCCATTTGGAGAGCACACCCATGTTCTCCAAACTAGCATGTGCTCTCAAGGGGGCATACCAATTCCTCCTCTTCATCCTTCCTCATCCCTCTATGAGTGGGACATCATGCTACTAGTCTTATCCATTTTACCCACTATGTTTTAATCTTCTTTTATCTAACATCCCTTCATGATGCTACATCAAAGAGGGGCAAAATGTAGACACCAAAAATTATCCTAACATGAACACAATTACCCTTATCATAGCCAATTAAATTAATGTTCACCATTTATTTAATAATCCTCACCTTATCCCTAATTAAGTTAATTTACATTTATTTAATTAAAATTTGGCATTTATCCTACCCCTGATTAAATAAATTTATGTTTATTTAATTTTATTCTACTCATTTCCCCTCCTCTTAATCCTCCATTTAATTGAGTAAATGACCTAGTTTACTTAATTAATCCCCTCTTATCCCACTTGGAATTAAATATTACATTTAATTTTATTTGAGAACATGGATCCTAAATTTAACCCTCACCTAACCTTACTTCCCTAACCCAATCCATCCTTCTAACCCAAGTCAACCCACTTGCCCACTAATTAATCCTAATCTTCCACCTAATCAATCCCTAACCATTTACACAACCTTAATCAAGGGATTAGAAAACCCAAGTCACATGTGACTCTTACAAGTCACATGTGGCTCTTACACACTTGTCTCCCACTTGTAATTAACATGTCACTTTCCAAAGTTGGTAACACATGTGAGAAACCTTGGTTCTCTCATCCTCTTACATATTTTGACCATTTTCATTGACATGTCATTTTCTCAAGTTTCTCACACATGTGTAAGCAACCTTGGCCATCTCACCCTCTTACACCCTCTTATACATTGTCATTTACATGTAACTTTCAAAGTTTTATCACACAAGTGTGAGCATCTTTCCCCCTTTGAATGGTCAAAACCCTAATCTACATGGCCTCCACTTGGCATCCACCTCATCAATCCTATGCAATCTTGACCCTTCATCCAACTTTCAATCTCAACCGTCCATTTCCTAAAAAATCCTATAAATTGAGAGCTCCTCTCCTTATTCCATAAGCCATCTTTTTGACATTTGTTATGATGAAGGATTATGAGCAACCACATTCCACCAACAACATAATCATTCACACCTTTTGATTTTGAGGTTTGCATGCTTTTATGTAGAATAGTTTGAATCTTATTTTTCATTATTATTTCATCATATTTGCATGTATTTCCATATCATTTTAGGTATGCATATTATGTTAGACTAAGTGTTAGTTTCTTAAAACTCATTCTCTTATATCTTTTTATGTATATACAACTACCAATGAAAACCAAGAGGATATCTTTGGAGAAGGCTCGGAACCAAGACAAACTCGTGACTCTTAAAATTATTACTTGGAATATGAGTCTGACTTTGAGAGAGGAGTAGACTATTTTACAACACTTGATGAATCCTCATTGGTTGTCCTTACTAGGAGCCAGCAAACAATACCACAAGGCATATCAATTCTACAAAAGACAAAGACTCCAACATCATAAGATATGCCACCCAAGACAACTGATCAATCAACAAGATCTAGATTGGCAAATGCATCTAGTAAAGATAAAAATTCCTTTGATATTGTCTAATTCTATGAAACTTCAAAGATTCAAATATCCCCTTTAGAATATCTTAAAATAAACCCATCTAAGTTGAATCATTTAGTAGAACATTGCAAATCCAATTATACTAGAGTTCATTCTTGTGAGAGCCAATCTTCTAATGATGAGCCCTCTACATCTGTTCTTTCCTTGGATGCCATGAATCTTACAACCACTATATCAAATAAAAAACCAGACACTTTCTACATGTCCTTATTTATCAATGGGCACCAATTGAGAAATTATATAATTGATTCTAGAGCCTCTGATAATTTTATGCCCACCCCTGTAGCCAAAGCCCTCAACCTCCCATTAATTAAAGCCTTTAGAATATTTTATTCCATGGACACCAAGAAATTTTCCCTAATTAGTAAAATTAAAGATGCTCAAGTTGCCTTAGTTGCTCACCTCGCCAAGAGGTTAAAACTATCTATCCTAATGGCGGATATCCCTGCAAGCTATGAAATCTTGTTGAGTCATAGTTTCTGCAAAGACCTGGGAGTGGAAATTAAGTTAGATCAGTCTCATGCTATAATTCTTGTTTGAAATTGAAAGGTCAAATTGGAACTAGAGGAGAAAGAATAATTTACTATCCTGAAATCAAATGACCCTAAGGCACGGATCCTGTATGAAGAGATGGAATTCATAAACTACATGTTATTTATAGACCATACATCATCTGAAAAAGAAGATGAAAAGGACAGGTCACTTCAAATATGGGTGAAGGAATTTGATGTGATTTGTGCTTCATCAGGATCTAGGGCAGGTGTAGTTTTAATATTGCCAGAAGGAGAAGTCACCCTCCTCTCATATAAATTAGAGTTCAAGAATATAAATAATATAGTTGAATATGAGGCATTACTCTTGGGAATTGTCACAACTAAAGAAAGAGGAATAAGACCATCGGTAGCCAAGTGAGACACATATTTAATAGTAAATAAAGTTAGGGGTGCTTTCACTATCAAGAATCACATATTGAAGCACTATACAAATAGAGTTTGGGATGAAATTGAAGGTTTTGAATCCTTCTTTATTGAATCAGTTCCTAGAGAATAGAACACCAGAGTAGATTCCTTAATAGTCTCAACATCCTTGCTACTGCTTCATCCAAATTTTAAAGATAAACCATACGCGGTCAAATTACTTCACAGACCCAATGTCCTAGATAATGTGGAGGCTTGGCAAGTGTTTTATGATGATCTACAACTCAGAGTCTTCTTAGAAAATGAAGAAGCATTTATGGAGCTATATTTTGAAGGAAGTGAAAATCATTGTAAGGATTTCACCCCTGATAGTAAGAAGAATCTTACACAAGGATTAGTATAGTTAAATAGAAATAAAATTCCTAATGGTATGGTCTCGTTGAAAAATCTATTTGGTCAACATGATGCATACGTTAAAAAAAAGAGTTGAAAAAGGAAACACCACTAGTGAATATGAAAATATAAACATTGGAGATCCTCAAAATCCCAAGATGGTAAGTGTGGGAAAATGTTGTACACCTAAGGAAAAAGCAAAATTGACAAAACTCCTGATTAAATATCAAGATGTATTCACCTAGTGTTACAATGATTTAAAGAGTTTTATGGGTGGAAGGTTTAAGAACCATATGCCCCTCAAGCTAGATGCAACCCCTTTTCATAAAAAATAATGAAATTATAATTCTAAGGTATCAAATGCTATCTTTCAGGAAATAGACAAGATGTTGAAGGAAATAATCATATATCCAATCCACCACTCTACATGGGTAGCCAATATAGTTATAGTGTAAGAAGAATGGAGAAATAAGGATTTGCATGGATTTTAGAAATTTGAACCAGGACTTTCTCAAGGATAACTACTCCTTTCCTAATATGGATCACATTTTACAAATAGTATTTGGGTCAGAAATGATGTCCATGATTGATGGTTTCTCAAGCTATAATCGTATCAAATTTGATGAAGGATACCAACATAAGACCATGTTCACTACACCATGGGGGATATTTTCTTATAATAGAATGTCATTCAGATTGATTAATTCAAGAGACACCTTCCAAAGGGCCATGGATCTATCATTCAGATATCTAAAGAACAAGATCATTGTGATCTGCCTAGATGACTTAACAATTTTGTCAAAGAAAATAAGGGACCACTTGCACAACCTGGAAGTAATATTACAGAGGTGTAGAGAATACGAGATCTCTTTGAACCCAAAAAAATAGTTTATTGTGTAACTAAAGGTAAAGGGTTGGGCCACATAGTGTCACACGAAGGAATTAGGATAGATCTTGAAAGGGTTAGGACTATGTAGCAACTAATATTTTTGTCGACTAAAAGAGGGGTCAAGTCTTTCTTTGGTCAAGTCAAATTTCTAAGAAGGTTTCTACCATATTTCTTTGAGATCACCTAACATATTGTGGATATGATGAAGGGGAATCAAGATTTTAAATGGAATGAGTCTGGGAGATAATCTTTTGACGACATTAAACAGGCAATAGCCAATACACCAATTTTAACACATCCAAATTTTAACAAAGACTTTATTATCTATTGTTATGCCTTAGTGTTGGTTTGTGGTGCCTGATCAGGCAAGTACTGTAAACTTTCTATTTATCATAGGGTGCAGGGAAATGACCCAAAATATTTTTGGGGGGTTAACTTGTCAAGCATTTTTTAGTAGACTTGTCAAGTATTTTTTAATGTTAACTTGCTAATCGACATTGTAAACAACCTAAAGGGCCTATATATAAGCAGCTGTGTAATGCGAATAGAATCAAACTATAATATTCTCTTTGCTAAATAATAAAATAAGTGGACTCTCTATTTGGTGAACGCAACCCAAGATTGGGTGAACCACGTTAAATCTTTGTCTTCTTGATCTACTTTTGTGTGCTTTATTCCTTTGCATTATTGGTTAAATTTTCATGTAACTGTTAGATTTGTATCTTCTAATCTTAACACTTCGAGCATACCATGAAAAAAAAATCTCTAGGAGAATGAAGATAAAGTGTAAGCTCCCATTGCTTTCATGAGTACTCCTCTAAAGAATCATGAGTTAAATTAATGATGCAGGAGCATCTCGGGTCCTTGGCAATCCTGTGTCACCAAAAACATATTTGAGTTTGTTTGTGTTGCTCGGTTCCTTCTTTGACCGAGTCAGTTTGGTGTTGCTTGGTTTCCTTTGTTCACTAGTGTTGGTCAATTATCTCTTTGGCACTCGGTGAATCTCCCTGGTGCTCAGTGATGCTTGTCTGGTGCTTGATTGGCTTTGCTTATCGATGGATTTCTTTTGAGTTTCTATTGAGGCTGACTTGTGCATTTATTATGGGTCATGCATTTAATGTTGTTATCCATTATTGGGAAGTGTGAGGACCTAGATCTAGTTGTTCCTTTCGTTGATTGTGGATCTGAAGGCTGACTCAGTTTGGTAGCCTCTTGTATAAATGTAGTTGTTTGGTTAGAGTTTTAGGGGGAAGTTTGGATAGAAGATAGGAGATAGAAGATTAGAGATTATCTGTAGATCCTCACATGTTTGAGGACTTCTATACTTGATTGTAATATCTGGCCGTAACTGGGAAGGCCTTACAGCCCGTCATGTATGAATCAATTTGAAGATAATATATGAAATAACTGCATTCTCTCTCTCATTGTTGTATTTTTGTTGCTTCCACGTGTTGTTCTACAAGGTGGACCTAGTAGGGTGTGCCATTCCTTGGCCCCTCTCATCCCCTCTTGTGTTAGGTGGTATTAGAGCAAGGTGAGATCTGGATCTAGGTTTGTGAATCTAGATTTGAAGGTTCCTTCTTGTGAAGTCCTAGTTGAATTGTTGTGGGGTATCAGATTGTGATCTGACCTGCAATTGCATAGGGTTTCCAAGATGGTTCATGGGAGGCAAGATGTGGATCCAAGGTTGGTAGACATGTTGAGAAAAATTGCTGCTAGATTAGAAGTTGTTGAAACAACCCAAAGAAGAGGAAGACATATTGAAGATGTTAGTGATGATGAAATTGAGGTAGAACAAGTTGATGTAGAACCTACACCTGTGATGGATCAGGGTGAAGAAATATTCTTGAAGGCTTTGACAAGTATGAAGTCTACACCACACTTTAATCCTCCTGAGTATGGTGGGAAATTGGATTCTAATGAATTGGTGGACTGGATCACTAAGATGGAAAAGTACTTTGAGTATGAAAATGTACCTGAATACAAGAAAGTGAAAATTGAAAGCACAAAGTTGAAAAGTCATGCATCCTTATGGTGGGAACATCTGCAACTGGACAAAAAGAGGAAAGGCAAAGGCAAAATCAAGGTATGGAGTAAAATGTTGAATAAATTGAAAGGAAAGTTCTTACCTTGTGATTATCAGATTAACCTAGTTACGCGAATGTAAAGTTTAAGGCAGAAAGATAGCTCGGTAAAGGATTATACTGAGGAATTCTATAGATTAGATATCAGATCTGGACATGATGAAGATGATGTGGAAAGAATTGCTAGATACCTGAATGGTTTGAGAGTTTCCATCCAAGAAGAAATCAGTTTGGTCAAATTGGAGAACATTGAAGAGCCTTATCAATTTGCATTGAAAGCTGAGGAGAAATTGAGCAAGAGACATGAGCAAAGACAAAGAGGTAGAGGTGGTAGATTCCCTAGAGGAAGAGGTAGATCTTATGGTGAAAATAGTAGATCTGAACCAAAAAAGACAACTCTGGATAAAGGCAAGCCCGAGTGGAAAATTGAAAGTTCATCTAGAGGTAGAGGTAGTAACTACTGAGGTGGATATAATAGAGGTGGTTTCCAAGGAAATTGTTACAATTGTGGAGAAGAAGGACATAGATCATTTGAGTGTACACATGCAAGTAAGAAGGATGGTAACAATTAGAATGCTTTGGTGCAAGAAGAGTCACTGAATGAACCTAAGAAGGAAAATAACTTGATGGTAAGAAGAGCACTTTGGAATGAAGGTAAAAAGGAAGATCCAGTAAGGAAAAGTTTGTTCAAGACTAGATGTAGATTTTTTGACAAAGTTTGAATGGTAATCATTGACAATGGTAGCTTGGAGAATCTGGCATTTGAAGAGATGGTCACAAAGTTGCAGTTGAAAAGGTTGGAACATCTGAAGCCCTATTAGATTTCATGGATCAAAGATGAGCATACACTCTTGGTAAGTGAACAATGTTATGTGAATTTGAAAATTGGAAAGTACTATGATAAGGTGTTATGTGATATCATGCCTATGGATTGTTGTCATATTTTGTTGGGTAGACCTTGGCAATATGATAGACATGCTATATATGATGGGAGATTGCATAAGTATACTATTTGGGTTGATGGAAAAAGACAAATCTTGTTACTTTTGATTGAAGAACCTATTAGTAATGTTTGCACATCTGTGAAAGTTTGCTAGATGGAAGGAAGAAAGTTTGTTAAGGATTTGAAGAAGAATGATGTATGTTTTGTTGTGATTCCTAACAAACTGAGTAAGAAAATAGAGGATAATGTCCCTGAGGAGATTGACAAGTTACTCACCGAGTATAATGAAATTATTTATGATAATGTACTGATGGTTTGCCACCAAAGAGAAGCATTGATCATTGTATGGATCTAATCCCTGGAGCTAGTTTACCGAATAAGGCACCTCATCGGTTGACACCTATCGAGAATCAGGAATTGAACTGACAGATTCAAGAATTGTTGCAAAAAGGTTTGTTCAGAGAAAGTTTGAGCCCTTATGTAGTACCTGCTGTATTGGCACTGAATCCAAAGCAATCAACAAGATAACAGTGAAGTATAGGTTTCCTATACCAATAATAGATGACATAATGGACAGTTTGACTGGAGAAAAGTATTTTACCAAGATTGATTTGAAAAGTGGGTATCATCAGAGAAGGTGATGAATGACTACTTTCAAGACAAAAGAAGGTTTGTATGAGTGGTTGGTTATGCCTTTTGGTTTAACTAATGCATCAAGTACATTTATGAGGTTGATGAATGAAGTTTTGAAGAAATTCTTGGGTAAGTTTGTGATTGTATATCTTGATGATATTATGATATTCAATAAGACCTGAGAAGAACATTTGTTGCATGTTAGACAAGTTTTGCAGAGATTGAAAGAAGAAAAGTTGCTGATAAATCTGAAAAAATGTTCATTCATGAAAGAGGAGATTGTGTATTTTGGATTTGTGATTTCAGCTGATGGTTTGAAAATGGATCCTGAAAAGGTTGAAGCTATTTTGAATTGGCCTACACCTGTGAATGCTAGTGAGGTAAGATCATTTCATGGTTTGGAAAGTTTTTACCAAAAGTTCATTAGGAATTTTAGTTCAATTTGTAATGCTATGACTGAGACTATGAGAGGAGACAAAAGGGAATTCAAATGGACACATGGAGTTGATAAGAGTTTTGAGACTTTGAAGCAGAAAGTTGTTGAATTGCCTATTTTGGCATTACCTGATTTCAATAAAGTATTTCAAGTGGAATGTGATGCAAGTGGAAGTGCAATTGGAGCTGTGTTGAGTTAAGAAGGTAAACCTATTGCTTTCTTTAGTGAGAAGTTAAATGATGCAAAAAGGAAATATTCTATGTATGATCAAGAATTCTATACTATTGTTCAAGCCCTGACGAAATGGAGACATTATTTGATACCGAGTGAATTTGTGTTGTATACTGATCATAAAGATTTACACTATTTGGGTAGTCATAATAAGTTGAATTAGAGACATATGAAATGGGTTGAGTATTTGCAGAGTTATACATTTGTGATAAAGCATAAGAGTGGAGTCACTAACTGAGTTGCTGATGCATTAAGTAGAAGGAGATCTTTGATGACTGAGATGAAAATTGGAATTCTAGGCTTTGATGACATGAGAGATTCTT
Source organism: Chamaecyparis obtusa (assembly GCA_027943335.1). NCBI lineage: Eukaryota > Viridiplantae > Streptophyta > Pinopsida > Cupressales > Cupressaceae > Chamaecyparis > Chamaecyparis obtusa. The sequence goes on from BSBK01001984.1 coordinate 227,115, forward strand.
ATGAATTTGATCTTGATTTTTCTGAGCCACGGAGAAAGTGCAGAGCACCTATTCAAGATCAACAGAGTACTAAATGGGATGAATACTTTATGCAAGAAGGTATGTTGTTTAAAGGTATTCAGTTGTGTATACTGAGAGGACCTATGAGAACTAATTTGATAAAAGAGAAACATAGTAGTGGTTTGGCTAGATATTTTGGAGTTGATAAGACATTGAATTTGCTTAAGGAGAAATACTTTTGGCCATAGTTGTATAAAGATGTTCAGAAATTTGTGAAAAGTTGTGGAGTTTGTCAAGTTGCAAAAGGAGTTAGTTAGAATACTGGATTGTATACACTGTTTGTTGTACCTAAGAAACCTTGGATTGACATCAGTATGGATTTTGTTCTTGGCTTACCGAAGACAGTAAGAGGTAATGATTCTATATTTGTTGTTGTGGATAGATTTTCTAAAATGACACATTTTATACCTTGTAGAAAAACATCAGATGTAGTACATGTAGCAGATCTTTTCTTTAAGGAAATTATTAGATTGCATGGATTACCGAGGAGTATTATCTCTAACCGAGACAGTAAATTTTTTGGATACTTTTGGAAGACTCTTTGGAGAAAGTTGGATACTGAGTTGAAATATAGTTCTACGTTTCACCCACAAACCGATGGACAGACAAAAGTTGTGAATAGAAGTTTGGGAAATCTTTTGAGATGTTTAGTAGGAGACACACCAAGTAATTGGGATTTTGTGTTGGCACAATCAGAGTTTGCATACAATAATTTAGTGAATAGGAGTACGGGAAAAACACCTTTTGAGATTGTAAATGGCATACAGCCAAGAGGTGTATCAAATCTGAGAGACATTGTTGATGAAAGAAAGAGAAGTGCTGAAGGAGTAAAATTTGTTGAGTACATGAAGACATTGCATGAAGATGTGAAGCTTAAGCTAGAAAAGAGTAATTAGAAATACAAAGACAAAGCTAATAGATCAAGAAGACATAAGACTTTTGATGTTGGTGATGAAGTAATGGTTCATTTGAAGAAAGGCAGATTTCCTGTTGGAACATATGGGAAGCTGAAAATGAAGAAGTTTGGTCCTTGCAAGATTTTGAGGAAATTTGACAGTGGAAATGCATATGAAATTGAGTTACCTAATGACATGGATATTTCATCTATTTTCAACATTGCTGATTTGTATGAGTTTCATGAACCTGGAGAAGACATGATAGTATTGATGGATTATCCTAAGAAGTAGAATGAAGAAGTTGAGCATATTTTGAAGCAAAGAATTGGCAGAAGTACAAGAGGAAAATAGTATATGGAATATTTGGTAAAGTGGAAGAATAGACAGATTGAAGACAGCTCATGGATTTCATAGTCTGATTTGGATGTAGCTCAGATCATACCTACTGAATGATTCAAAGAATCATTTTCAAATAACCCCAGGTGTCTGATGCAGGAGCATCTCGGGTCCTTGGCAATCCTATGTCACCAAAAACATATTTGAGTTTGTTTGTGTTGCTCGGTTCCTGCTTTGATCGAGTTGGTTCAGTGTTGCTTGGTTTTCTTTGTTCGCCAATGTTGGTTAGTTATCTCTTTGGTGCTTGGTGAATCTCCCTGGTGGTCGGTGATGCTTGTCTGGTGCTCGGTTGGCTTTGCTTACCGACGGGTTTCTTTTGAGTTTCTATTGAGGCTGACTTGTGCATTTATTATGGGTTGCACATTTAATGCTAGTATCAATTATTAGGAAGCATGTGGACCTAGATCTGGTCATTCCTTCCATTGATTGTAGATTTGAAGGTCAACTTAGTTCAGTAGCCTCTTGTATAAATGTAGTTGTTTGGTTAGAGTTTTAGGGGGAATTTTGGATAGAAGATAGGAGATAGAAGATTAGAGATTATCTGTAGATCCTCGCATGTTTGAGGACTATTGTACTTGATTATAATATCTGGTCAAAACTAGGAAGGCCTTACAGCCCGTCATGTATGAATCAATTTGAAGATAATATATGAAAGATTTGCATTCTCTCTCTCACTGTTGTATGTGTGTTGCTTCCACGTGTTGTTCTGCAAGGTGGAGCTGGTAGGGTGTGCCATTCCTTGGCCCCTCTTGTCCCCTCTTGCATCAATTAATCCCAAACAAAAAAGCACACCATTGCGGTAGTGAAAGCTCTAAAGCAATTCAAATTCTACATCCTACATTCACACGCCACAATATTTGTGCCAGGACCCATGGTGAAAATTTTTCTCAGCCAAAAAGAAATATGATGTAACAAAAGAGGAGCTTGGGTACAAAAAGTTCAGGAATATGATATAGAGATCAAATGTACCAAGCTAGTGCATGGAAGAGTTCTATGAAAAATGATGGAAGAGAATGAGTTTGACGCACTAGAAGATACTTTGAAAGTTTTGATGGAAAGTTTACAAGATCCATGGTTCTCAAATATATATTACTACCTTACTTACGATGAATGCCTGGAAGATTTATCTCCAAAGTAAAAATGGAATTTGAAGACGAAGGCTAGTAAGTATGTGACCTATAATGATGTATTGTACAAAAGAGGCATGGATGGTACTTTTCTCAGATAAGTCGACAAAGAAAAACAACAAATGCTTCTAAAAATATTCCATGATGAAGCTTGTGGAGGGAACTATTTTTCTACTGACACAACTTTCAAGATTCTAAGACAATGTTACTACTGGCCTAGGATGTTCAAGGATGCGTATCATTGGGTATCCAAGTGTGAAAAGTGTAGACAATTTATTGGCAAACCACAGTTAGTTGTGCTACCTTTGAAACTTCTTGTGATACAAGGATTGTTTCAGTTATGAGGGTTGGATTTTGTTGGTGCAATTAACCCAAGTTCTAGTTTCAGGAAAACTCACATCCTCACAACAACATATTATTTCATGAAGTGGGTAGAAGCCATAGTTGTGAAAAGAACAACTACAAAGGTGGTTTGTGATTTTCTTAAGGAAAATATCCTAATACATTTTGGTTTTTCATTGATGGTAGTAACAAATAATGCAAAATGTTTTTCCACGACATCTCTCTAGCTCATTCATCTAACTATTACCCGTAAGGTAATAGCCAAGTTGAATGTAGCAATAAGAAGCTAATCAATATCATGAAGAAATTGGTCGTGAAGAACTAGAGGAATTGGTACAATAAGCTAAACTAAGCACTATTGGAAGACAAGACAACACTGAAGAGAGCAATTGGTATATCTATTTTTGAATTGGTGTATGGCATCGGAGCTAGTATGTCATTACCTTTAGAATTGTCCACCTTCAAACTCCAAGCAATGGTAGAAGATGCATTTTTCCAAGATTCCCTTGAGAAGAGGATCATGTACCTGAAAAAAATCAAAGAGGAAAGGGAATACATGGTAGATCAGATCACTTTACATCAAGCTAGAGTTAAAGATATCTTTGATAAGAAGGGTAGGGCTAGAAAATTAATGGAAGGAGATCTGGTACTATTATGGGACAAAAGGAGAGATTCTAAAGGTGCACACAATAGGTCTGACTCATTATGGAAAGGATAATTCAAAATTCACCAGATTTGCGGAGTCAACTCATTCAAGTTGGCCTATCCTGATGGAGTGGTCTTACCATTGCCATACAATGGGTAGGACTTGAAGCTGTACTAAATATAAGATCTTGGAAAGCATGTAACCCCTAAATATTGTATCATAGTGTGAGAAAGCCTTAGGATTTTCATGGCTTATGTGTCTCCTTGGTGGAACCTATGTGGATGCCACATAGATTCCACCTTAGTGCAGCCCTCCAAAATGTTATAAATAGGACCCTTGTCTCAAGCAAATGGACACTTTTTATTTTGCATTCATTCTTGCATTCTAGAGATATTATGTTTTTGCATCCATTGTAGTTTTTATTACTAACTCTTTGGTAGATTGTTTGCATTCATGGTAGATTTAGAGCTTGAATCTTAGATAGTTTTCATTGACTGCTAACCATAGTTCATTCAATAGCTTCATCTACTCTTTGATCTCTTGCATTGAATGCTTGAGGGTTGCTTTCATCGATCCTCCTTGAGTACTTAAATCTTCCATCATGATCTAGTTTGCAATCACTAGTGAGATTAATACTTGTGTTGGGAGAGAACACCCACACCCTCTCTAAGAGCTTAAATTAAGCAAGTCTTGGGTGCACCTTCTCCATGCTCATATGATGTTATATGGAGAGTAGTGTAGAAATTAGAATAAACATGATTTATTGTTAGTTTAGATTTGAATATGAACATGTACAACTAACCTTTGAATATTTAGGCTTGTTCCACACATATTACTTTTCCTCATATACATTTTGGCATGCCCGGTAGGACCCATGTTCTGATTCTCTAACATTGTTTCTTGATTTTATGAAAATTTCACATGAAACTTGCAGACAAGCATCTCCACACGTATAGAGGTGTCTCCTCCTATAGACATGCATCTTCGCTACACAAGCGTCTCTGCTTGTACACAAGCATCTCCGCCTGCAAAGATGCGTATCTCCCAGAAAGGGAGTTTCTCTTTCCCTTTAGTTTATTTTGATCAATAAAGTTGCATTTTCAATCATATTAAGACTAATACTTGTACCATATCATCATTAAAATCCTTTTATTGCATATGCAATTTAAGAGGGACACACAATCCTAAAAAAATCATTGTTTCCATTTCCTTACTATGCAGATAGGCATCTCTGCCTATACACATGCGTCTCTACTAGAAAGAGAGTTTCTCTTTTACATTAGCCTTTTTTGGTTGCAAAAATGAAGTTTTCAGGCATATTAAGGTTAAAAATTACTATATTTCATCATTAAGGCCTTTGTTATGCATTTTTAATTTAATGGGAATATAAAATCTTGAAAATTTTGTAGTTGACATTTCCTTGTTGTACAGACAGGTGTCTATGCCTATACACAGGCATCTCTATCTGTACACAAGCATCTCTATTTGTACATATGCATCTTTGCACAGGAGGCTCTGCCTATACATAGGCATCTCTTCACATGTATCTCTACCTGTAGATAGGTGTCTCGAACAAACATGTGTCTCTGCTTGTTTTCAACATTTTCTATTGTATCTTACATTTTAAAGTTACCAATCTGGGTTTTTTGAAGGTTTTTGACATTTTCTACCTTCTAATAGTGATTTTGCAGAATGATTGACCAAGACTTGAACATTTTGAGACTACTAACTTATTTTTTTAGTAGGACATTGTTAGAAGACCAAACACATTGAACTAGTCACTAAGGTTGTTTTGCAGGTTGCCAGGGATATTCGACTAAATGTTGTGTTTTCTTAATGATTTCTTAAGCACATAACATTAAGTAGGAAGTTGATATTTGATGATGATTCAATAGATAGGGGAGTATGCTCTTTTCTCCAACTGAGAAAAATAGAAACCTAGAACCTTTTGAACTGTTATCTTAAAGAAACTTAGAATTGGTAATTTGTTTGGTGTGTTTCGAGGAAAACCTCATTGGATAGAAGAGTATGCTCTTTTACCCTTGAGGAAAATAAAAATCCAGACTCCTATTGCCAATCCATATGGTTTTTCATTAAACCTTTAGAGATCCTATCAGTTGAGGAAAAAATATTCCAGGAATGACTCAAAGTGGAGACAAGCATACGCCAGCTCTTTCACCCACTATAAATATATGCTTCCTTGAGATTAAAGTCTCAAAAGACATGGTTAGTTCTATGCTTACACTTTTGTGTTTACGTATGCTTCATCATACGTAGGGCCAAGAAACCTTAATCCTACTTGCGAGACTATGTTGGTTGGAGTACTTGTACGGATATAGGCCTCAATATCGCAAGTCGAGACTACAGGGGATGATCATGAACAAATGCCTTGACTAAAATTTATAGAGTAGTGACCACCTGGTTCACCTCTGAAAGATCAATAATCCACGTGTGAGGAGAATAGTAATCTCCCCAAGAAACTCACCATATCGAGTTCCCCATTAATGTTAACACTTTGATAATATGACATTATGACTAGAGCCAACACGTGCTTCATGATGGACCATATTCTGAGAAGTTATTAGGTGTGTTCCTAAGTTAGTGAGTAAAGATTTTCAGTCTCAGCCAGTTTCCTTCTAGGATAAAAGGTGTGCTTATTACTTTTCATTGCAGAACAAACCCATACACTTGAATCTCGCAAGGCTACTTCTCCCTTGCAGGATTGTTTTCGACAAATGTGTTGTTTTTAATCCAAATGTTTGATGTATGCATGAATTAGTTCTTACCAAGAACATTCTTTGGGAAAAAAATTAGATATTCTAAGATATTGCCTTCCTGATTTTGTCATCGCATTCTAAAACCTACATCATGCTTTCTTCTCTTTAAGCCATGACTGATATTGTGAAACATAAGAAGGTAAAACTTTTCAGTTTCCCAATTCTATAAAGAAAAGAAGATTGCTGATAAAAAAGAATAAAGTCAACAAATCCTATTCCAAATATCTCCAAAAGACTCTAGAAGCGAGTGAAAAGTTTGATAAATTAGCTATAACAATTGGGTTGCTAATTTTGTTGCCAAGAACAAAGTGAACATGGCCTTTGTCACTTGGGAATCCTATAATTAAATACCTTTGAACTTCATCATTCCATCATCTTTAATCAATTCTTTCTTCACTCACATTTCTAAATGTTAGGAGCATTAATCAAAACTTTGGACTTCAAATCAAAATCAAATCAATCCATCTTTCACACCTCAATCAAGCAATAGGTTGGAAGAATCAATCCAATAGTGTCACATAGACCTTTAATCAAAGAAAATGTTAATCCCTCGCTACTTGGATCTTTGTTTTGAAGTTCTAAACGTTAATACAGATCCAAATCCCATCACGAACTTACACTAGCTTGTGAATTCCATGTAGGGTTTGTATCTCTTTTTGCAAATATTCTTTTTTAGAAAAGATTGCCTTCTTCATGTCTTCTAGATCGTGTGTAGAATGTGAGTGTTTATGGAAGGTATGCCTGATTATTTGAATTTGTTTTTGAGAATTTTGAAAGAAAAAAAAGTTTTGATTAGAGTTTTATTTCCAATTTTGATAAATTTCCCTTAATTAGATTTT